>JACXGK010000438.1:86149-111475 GCA_016801125.1 Novumbra hubbsi
CCCCCCCCCCCCCCCCCTCAGGGTCACACGGTGGACACAAACAGTCTCTTCCTGTCGCAAGCATTAAGGAAGCTGGGAGTGTGTGTTCAGCGCATCACGGTTGTCCCTGACCAGCAGGAGGTCATCGCTAAGGAGGTGGCCCTCTTGGCCCCCCAGTTTACACACCTGCTGACCTCCGGGGGGATAGGCCCGACACACGACGACGTCACCTTTGAGAGCGTTGCTATGGCCTTTGAGGAGGAGCTACATGCCCACCCTGAGCTCACACAGTTGGTGGAGGAGTTCTTTGGCAAGGTGGATAAGGAGAGTGCAGCCATGAAGCTAGCCGTGGTTCCCCGCTCAGCCAAACTCAACTATGGGATTGACCCTCAGACCGGACAGCCACTTCGCTACCCACTGGTTAGTGGCTACACAGCACATAGCCGTAGTATTAATATAAATAAAATTAGGGCTAGAACCTCAGTTTATATCATAAAACTGGGTGTTTGGATAGTAGATGCTGAGCCGTGTTGTATCGGCCTTCACAGATATCCATCTGAACAGGATATTTCCTCATCAATGAGACATTTTTCCACGTTCATTTCTAAAACTGTTGTATTTAACCACTTCCTTGTTCCTACCCTGTCGTTTAGTTTGGTACTGCAGGGTTTAATTTAAGCCTGGGTGTGTGCCTGTGTAAACTTGAACGTATTGATTTGGAAACTACCCTGTTATTGTTATCATCGTTGAGAATGCAAATAGAAATGCAGAAGATCTAAATGTAGCTATAGAATAATTATGTAGATCATCCGGAAGTAATATTCCTGGACCTCTAATTATTCGATTCCATTGGTCTTCTAGTTGTCAATCTGGAGGTGTTTGGTGTCACGCTGGTTCCTATCCTGGTTCTGACAGTCCTGGTTTCGTTTCCTTACCAGGTGAGTGTGCGTAACGTCTATATCTTCCCTGGGATCCCGTCTCTTTTGGAGAGGGCCTTCAACAGTCTGGAGCACCTGTTCGCTGGCTCAGGGACCACCTTCCACTCACGTGAGGTGACTAGTCTCATAACCTGGACATGCACCATGCAGGCTCTTCTCACATCTGAATCAATACCTTTTATTGGTTTAATCAGATGTGTAACAGCTGGGCAGGAATCAAACACTCAGGAGCAGCATAGGTAACCATGGCTACAGTGTGTATGACGTGGATGTCTCTTGTAACTGTGTTGTAGGTGTTTGTGGATGCAGACGAGGCATTGATTGCTCCAGTGCTGACCCGTCTGCAGGTGGGCTGGGGAAAGAGGGTGGCTCTAGGCTCCTACCCTGACTGGCTCAGTAACTACCACCGCGTCCGCCTAGTGCTGGACTCCGACAGTCCTGAGGAGGTGGAGAAGGCCCGGGCTCAGCTCCTGGAGGAGCTACCCAAAGGAAGTGTGGTTCCCCTCGTCACTGACCCCGTGTCCATTGCTACTGAGGAGGTTTACACACTGGCAAACCGTGGTAAGTGAGAGGAGATGGAGGAAGTAGAGGGCAAGAGTGTGGGGGGTTGATTGAGGCAGGGAGTAGAGAGAGAAGGAAAACTAAACTCAATTCATCTCCACATAAAAAAATTAGACCCACAAACCCATCTGTTTGATTGAACTCTCCCATAGGGACACCGCTGGGTGATAAAGTGGCAAAGGCACTGAAGACGATAGAGACTGCTTTGGATCAGTATTCGGCAGGGGAGATTTGTGTTGGCTTCAACGGAGGCAAAGACTGTACTGCACTGCTACATCTATACTACGCTGCTCTAAAACGGTGAGAGACAGAGAAATTCGTTCCTTCCTCCACAGAATGACAGACAACGAGGATGACATTTAACCCTTGTGTAACCTTCACCCCTAGGTGGTATCCGGAGGGTAAAGACAAGGTAAAGGCTTTGTACATTCGCATCGTCTCTCCGTTTCCAGAAATGGAGAGATTCCTCCAGGACACAATAAAGAGGTACGATAATTGCTAACACTTTATCAAGATGGTCAAGCTGTAAATGTTTTAAAGACTACCTACAGACTATCGTTAACAGTTTAATTAACTGTCTTCATAACCTTAATCCTCATCCTATTTCTATCCTTAACTAAACACTTACTCTAAACCTAACCCTATTCTTAACCCCTTTACCAAACACATACTCCAAACCTAACCCTACCCTTAACCCTTTTACTAAACACTTACTCCAAACCTAACCCTAGCCTTAACCCTTTCCCTAAGCATATATTCCAAACCTAACCCTATCCATACCCACTTTACTAAAAACGTACTCCAAACCTAACCCTATCCTTAACCTTTGCAAGCATTCACTCTGTTTTTTTAGATGGTAATATTGACTATCCACGTAAAGTTTAACGAAGATATCTATCACAGCACCAATGCAGTACACTGCCTTCACACTCTCCAAGTCATTTTCTTTCTTGCGACTCAACACCCCTCCTGCTCAGGGGCTAAAATCTGTTATTAACTTTGGAAGGTACAATTACATAACATTTTCTCGAGGGGGACACCAAAGGTAGTGCTGTAATAATGTTTTAGTTTGCTCCGTCGGTTTGCTTCCTACTGTATCTCTGCAAATGTATCTATTGTGTGTGAACCTTACCAACATAAACACATTCGCTATGGTGCGATTAACTCAACGTAACGCTACGTGCATTGGGTCCCGATAATGGTCATCTTGCCAGTTTGAGAACACTACATGTCATTGCATTGCTAGCTTCTCTTGTTGATTAAAAACAACTGCAAACATTGGTTGATGTTACTGTAGCTAGCTATCGAACATCAGCTAACCGCTAGCTAACATAAAGACTGACCTGTAATTCAGTGAAAATGAACACTGGTGACTGTTTTATTTTAATGTATAGAAGTAAAGAAATGTCAAACTTATCCTTTGTTTGAATTACTTACTGAAGGTCAGCCACCAACCACAGAACTCAGATTCCCACACACTGTACCTGCATTATGTGACACTGCTAGGGGAGCAGTGGATCAAACCATTCATGGGCAAAAGGCGGGGGTTCGCAACCTTTTGATACTTGAAAACGCGTTATTATGTGACTATAATCAACACACTTGCTTTCATTCCACACTACAAATATTATTGAAACCACTTGGCCATGTTTTCAGGGATATTTCGGGGTGGACAACTCCTATTTTTCCCAGGACGGGGGGGCGGTGGGTCGTGTGTGTGTGGGACTGCCTATGGTTTATAGCTTTTGTTTAGCATTTGCAGAAGCTCTGAGGAATAAAAAGGATTACTGTATCCAAGACTGCTTCTGACTTCATCAGAGCTCCATCCTATGCAGGTACGACCTGGAGATATTCTCAGTGGAGGGCAGCATTCGACAGGCATTAAGCGAGGTGCAGGAGAGGAGGCCGGAGCTGAAGGCTGTGTGTATGGGCACCAGGAGGAGTGACCCCTACTCACACACACTCACGTCTATGTGTCTCACTGACCCTGGATGGCCTGAATACATGAGGGTTAACCCCCTGCTGGTGAGAGATGGAACGCTTGCTGTGGTGTGTGTGTGTCTGGGTAGTGAGAGAAACAGCGTCTGCTTTGTCTTCCTGTCAGGACTGGACGTATCATGATATCTGGTCGTTCCTGAGGATTTTGTATGTGCCCTACTGTATTCTCTATGATAAAGGGTAAGACACTGTATATACCTCCCAAGTCAAGTGTCTTCTCGGTTTCCTATGTCCGTGTTTTGGTCTCTAATTGAGGTTTTATTTTCCTAATAGTTACACCTCATTGGGCAGCATGGACAACACTTGTCGAAACCCCGCCCTCCAAATTGTGGATGGTAGGGGTGTGACCCGCTATAGACCCGCCTACTGTCTGGAGAATGAGGAAATGGAGCGCAACTCACGTGAATGAGGGTGCCACTTTCTTGTTTGCAGCATCATATCCTGAACATTTACCCATCCTGCCTGATTAGGGTACTGTGTAGGAGCTGTCGATAGGCACAGGTCTAGAATTAGCATGACCTCCTCAGATCCCACCCTGAGCCATTATACAAAACTGTCTAAAGGCAACGTCATCGTAGGACTGCTTTCATCATTCCAGCTCTGATGAAAGCAAGAGTGAAGAGAGATATGAGACAGATATGAAGAAACATGTCACTGACCAAGATGCAGAGACTTCATCGCATGGGAAGTGTGTGTGTGTATGTATGTATGTATGTATGTGTGAGAAATGTAATTATTTTTGATTTACATGGTTTGCAATAAAACAACAATTTATCACCAGGTTGTCACAAATTATTGGCAGGACACATTGTCTGTAGGCGTTAAAAGAGTCCGGAAGTGTGTTTCTTCAACGATAGTTAAATGGTTGTATTCTTATTTGTAATAGATATACTATAAGCTATTTTTTAATCCATACTGGGATGTGTTCATAGTGTATGTAATTCTGAGTGAGAAGTTAGAGAAAAGGGGAGCTGAGGAGGGAGGGAGAAATGGGGAATTGGCTTTCTCTCCTAGTCTGTCTGAACAGAACTCCATCCATCCCTAATTAATCACACACGTTCTATCTGAACTCACAAACAACACACACGTATACACACATACACTGTTAGTGGGCTTGTTCACTGTCAAACATTACACAGTTTGCGGGCTTGTTCCACATTGTTGGCTGAAAAAGCAGGAAGCTACCAACTGGCGACTCAACAAATCACTGCATCGTAGTTCATCATTTGTATGTATGCGTCATAATTTCCCCACGATAATGAAGGGTTAGCCTCGGCTCAACTGAACCACTGCTGTGATCAGAGCTTTTAAGTCCTGCTTGGTTGTCATCTGATTGGAAGGTACTATCACAGTAATTCTATTGATTTTGAAGCTCAACTCCTTGGATTGTCAGCATCAACTACTGTTTTTGTTGTGGCTGCTGTCCTGCCCGTTGATATATACCATCCGTATCTGCTGTCCTGCCCAGTGATATATACTATCCGTATCTGCTGTCCTGCCCAGTGATATATACCATCCGTATCTGCTGTCCTGCGCGGTGATATATACCATCCGTATCTGCTGTCCTGCCCGGTGATATATACCATCCGTATCTGCTGTCCTGCCCGGGGATATGTACCATCCGTATCTGCTGTCCTGCCCGGGGATATGTACCATCCGTATCTGCTGTCCTGCCCGGTGATATATACCATCCGTATCTGCTGTCCTGCCCGGTGATATATACCATCCGTATCTCCCACCCAGGGACTCTTGGGGGCAGGGGCTTCACATCATTAACATCTTCAACATGATCAGGTGTTGAATATGTTGTTATTAAGGTCAGTGCCATCTGTTAATGCTCTATGGCTTCTATGATATAATCCTTCATTCTGACAGAAAAACAATTAGTTCAAAGCTTGAAAAAGCCACCATTGTGTTGTAGTATATTTAGCATCATTGTTAGGGTCAGCATCAACACTATCAAATCTTCCCAATATTGGATTGTAGAAAGCTATTTGATCCACAGAACATGTATTTAGGATAAATGTAATATATAAGTTCTGTTTGCCGTGGTGCCCTGATGGCAGCCTAGGCTGATTGCTCTGCTATTTTAATTGATTCATGTGTTTTTTGTGCATTTGTCTTGAATATGTTATCTTGAAATAATTGTATTTTTGAGTTGTTGATGTCTTTGAAATTTTGAATCCTTTAGAAAAATGCCAAACATGGAGGAGGATGGGATGTGAGTGGAAAGCGGATTGGCATTTGTGTAGAGATGACAGGGGGCTGGTGAGGCCAGGATCCGGGTGGGCTGTCTGCCTGCCTCCGGAGGACCTGCTGGTCTCCTGTGGAACACATTAGTGCTGAAGAGGCCAGAGTTTAATTTCATAAAAATAAGATGAAAATGGAAAAAGCCACGCTTCACAGAAAGAAAACTGATCAAATTCGAAACTAGAATAAGCAAAAAATAAAGGCCAGCATGTAGAAGTAACTGTCGTGAGCCAGGGAGGGGGCTGGAAGAGCAGCAATTTATCAGCCAAGTCTACATACCTAGTAGCCAGTAGACATGGATAGATGATGCAGTAAACATGGCACTCCACTTCATCCTCCACACCTGGACTCCTCAGGAACCTACGCCAGGGTCCTGTTTATGGAATGATGGTCTTATGCTCTGATTTAAGACCATCATTCCAGCTCTGATGCAGGACAAGCTGTCCCAGCTGCACATGCCTGGATCCTCCTGCAGGTGAATCACAGACTTCCTGTCTGAAGCTGGGGAAACATGTCTCTGACCCTCGGTCCATCAGCACTGGATCCCTTCAAGGCTGCATCCTTTCCCCTCTGCTCTTCTCCCTGTGCACCAACAGCTGCAACTCCAGTCAACAATCTGTCAAGCTGGCAGATGACACCACCCTCATTGGGCTCATCACTGGTGAGGATGAGTCTGTCTAGAGGTGGGAGATTGACCACCTGGTTAATTGGTGTAGGCAGAACACTCTGGAGCTAAACTCTCTGCAGACAGTGGAGATGGTTCTGGATTTTAGAAAGAACCCAGTCCCAGCCAACCCCATCACCCTGTGTGACTCCTCAGTCAACATCGCAGAGTCCTTTTGCTTCCTGGGCATCCTCACTTGACATTGTCTTTGGCAGAAAAGGGCAGCAGAGGATGTACTTCCTGCGGCAGCTGAAGAAGTTCAACCTGCCAAAGAAAATCAGCGAGTCCATCCTCACCTCCTCCATCACCATCTGGTACACTGCAGGCACTGCCAAGAACAAGGGCATATTGCAGCATATCATTCGGTCAACTCAAAAGGTGATTCGCTGAAATCTGCCGTCCCTCAAGGACCTGTACGCCCTCACAACCCTGAGGTGCGCTGGAAATATTGTGGCTGACCGCTCCCACCCTGGACACAAACTGTTTCAGTCACTCCCCTCCAGCAGGAGGCTACGAGGTATTGGTCCTCCATGAGGACCAATACCTCATGCCACAAAAACAGTTTTAACCCATCGGCAACTGGCTTCATCAACAAGGCCAGGTGACCCCCACTGACCCTGACCCCCTCTGCCCTCTAACTTAATGTGGACTGTTCATTGTGGTAACTACATCAGCAAGCCAGTGGTTCCAGCCTATGAAGTTGCTCAGAGGAGTCAGCGGTAAGTAAAAAAACAGCTGGAGGCCGGGGATTCCAGTCGGAGGAGTTGTGCACCCAAGTCTATGTCTGTAACCATTATGGTACTATACAGTGCCATTTTTGGTGGCTCTAGCATTGTATGTATTGAACTTAAACCTTTAAGCCATGCCTTTCTGTTCCTAAATTCTTCAGTTAGTCTGGTCAAACTGGACCGTGAATGTAGCTAGTCTTGGTAGACAGGAACATAAATCTATTTTATAGCTAGAATGAGTGCAAGATCATAAGTTCACATTCAAATTGATTTTGCCACTTTAGTTGTATCACTTGAAATAAAATGTCATAATATTGTATTTGCAAGCTATATTCATTCTGGATGGTCTTAGTGCTGTGGATGGGTTCAGGCAGCAAGCGGTGGACAGGGCAGCCCATTCACTTTCAATGCAGCCTTGGCATTTGGTAGAATTCAAATTCTCCCAAGTTGGATTGGCTTGATTGGCACTTCTTACGACTCATAGGGTCAAGGTGCTCCCACAACAGCGCAATAGAGTTAAGATCTGGTGAGAGCCAGCTAACTGCTTTTTCGTTAATAAGTTATTGCATAGTTTGGAGCTGTGTTTTGGGTCAAAGTCCTGATGTAGGAGGAAACTGCTTCAATCAAGCACTGGGTATGGTATGGCTTTGCAAAACAGAGTGATAGGTTTTCTTTCTTCAAGATCCCTTTCCCCTGTACATATCTCCCACTTGCAAACCACCAAAGCACCCCCAGACCATAACATTGCCTCCACGGTTCTTGACAGATGAAGTCATGCACTCCTCCAGCATATTTTCATTTGGTCTGCATCTGACAAATATTCTTTATTGTGATCCAAATACCTCCCATTTAGATTGGTCTGTCCATGGCCAGTTTTATTTCTTCTTTAGCACATTGGAACACAGGACTGATGATTGCTAAAAATGGGCCTCTGTACCCCTTGTAGATATTCCATAAAAAATCTGCCTTTTCTAAATTAGTCATTTACAACATTATCATTTTTAAGTGACCACAAATGTTAACATTAAATATATATGCATATATTTGGCAACATGTAGATCTGGAATAGGGTTTTGGATGCACTCAAACCGCCTCAAACCTGGCCAGGTGTCCTGTTTGCAGTGTGTGTTGCTCTAATCAATGACTGTTCCAGAACTAAGTATATCTACAGTGTGATATAAGTCATTACAACAGATACAAAATGCTTACTGTCCAAATCATATTCATGTTTCTGGCCCTGATGATATGTTATAGAATGAAAAACAAATGGTAATGCATGGTACAATCTAAAACATCATAAATTAGGAAGGCCTATAGCTACTGCAAATCTGGATACACATTAAAATCGAACAGGGCCGGGAAATGGTTGAGTCATGACGGGAAAGTTAAGTTTACTGGGGCCTTTTTGATGCAGTGGTGGTGTTCCACCTCACGGGTGCGTTGTTCTCATGTTTTCCATTTAGCCACGCGATTACAATGAATTACATTTTCTGTTTTCAAGCATGACTGAATCCCGGCGTATCGATTCCCCTCTCCCCGCCAGGAGATTAGTGGATGCTCCGGCAGCACCGATCGATACCGGCCGATCTAATAAAGCGGGTCGCTTACCAGGCCTCCCCGGCAGAGCACTGTACATTGTCAATTACCTTCTCCGCCCTCGCTGTGCCACATCCCTGCATTCCCCAACTTGAGTGTTTTGGGCTTAGATTATCATTAATAACAACGATAACAGGGAAAATAGAAGACTGCATGTTATAGTCATAACTAAGCTAATGGTTTGAGGATGGTTGACATGGGGAATATGTTGTAGTTAGGCAGTTTTTTGAGGTGATTAATTGTGAGTGAGTGCGTTATATTGGTTACGATGCTTCGTCAATTAGAGAAGCTGTGCGTGTGTTTTTCTATGTACGCACATGCCTAAGTCTTTGCGTGTCTGGAGCTGGTGTCTTGTTTGTTCAGTAGCCTACAGGGTCATATTGGTTACCTGAAGCTTTGGATTGCCTTGGATTAATTACCAAGGCGCCCACACGCTCAATCATTCGATCACTTTCTTCTCCTTTAACACTATCATCTGTCATCTATCTTCCACTTTCTTTCCTCTGGCCTTTTCACCCTGTCCTTTTAGTCTGCAATACTACAAATACCTTTTTAAATTGCATTGGAAGGATCCTCTTTTGCCTACTGATGAACATGCTTTCAGGCAGAAACTATTAAAGGTTTAAGATGCTTGTCAATTACAAATGCATTGTGTGTGGGTGGGAAAAACACAAACCACCAACAGATAAAATAGGAACGTGAGTATGTATTTTGATTACATGCACATGTGAACACACTGACACATATATAAATATATATTTATATATTCCCACGACACATACAGACACGTATACACATGTTCAACACACTTTTACCGCTCAAATACATATTTGTATATATTTATACTTATAAAAAATATATATATTATATTTCTATCATACTTTTTGAGTGGGTTGAAGATACACAGATACAGCTTGAATATACACCTATGTTGTTCAGGAGTCCTGGACATACCCTTCCCTTAACAATGCTAAAGGTATTCCACCTAGTGATGTGCCAATACAACGATTTAATGTAGAATCGCTTTTTTTTAATATATATTGTATTCACACTCTGATTTCTTGAATCAATGTTTATTAATTTTTTTTCATGCAGCTGAGAGATCTCTTAAATTACTGTAACGGCCACAGGCGGCCATGTTTTCTTAACAATAATATTTATGTAAATATCACAAAATCTACCTGATCAAAGCATAGTTTGTGTGTTCCCACACTATAGATTTTCATTAATAAGAAACCTGAAAACAGTATGCTGTCCTTTGGCTTTTTTGTTTTAATTAGATAGTTTTTTGTTTTAGTTTCTCAAAATGCTATTACCAAGACTTTTTAGGTTAGATGAGATTGTTTCTTTGTTGTTGGTGATACGAAGTTAGAAACATCCCCTTTAAAAGAGATATTGATGTCGAGGTGAGTAGCAAACAAACTGCGGATATACGTTTAGTGTTGTCCATTTTTATCCTGTGATAATTTGTCTTTTAGCAAATCAGCTGTGGAGCTCGAATGGTTGCTTGCTCAGTCATTTAAAAGAAAACGTTGCAGTATTTAGCTGTGTAGTAGGTATACAGACATAGCTTGACTTCAGGCCAACTAGTTGGTTGTTATCTCGCGTTTCTACCGATTTCGTTAATATATGGAAAATTACATTGCTAATTAGACAACTAATTGTCCATTTTGTTTCGTCTAAAATTAAGTTGTCTGCCCGCATATGCGTTTTGCTTGTCCAGCAATACTTGCTAGCCAAGAGTGGGGGCAGTAATGTTGTGCTCTGCTGACGACATTGTCCTAGATCACGATGATGTCTGGCATCTGCCTGATACTTTACTTTGTCGTCTATAAAAACGTGAATGTCTTATTATGATCACATTAGCTGTACGGGCCTAATTTCACTGCTGGGACAATCTTTTGGCAGTGTTTCGTTTTATGCAATCTTAGACGTTCGTTCTTCTTTCTATTGATTGTTAATGGAAGAAAACATACCTGGTATATTATACCAAGTTACATGAATATTGTGTCAAATTAAAAAGTATGGCCTCTTTGAAACTAAGTTAACTTGTTATTGTCATTTGTTCATGATTTTTGTGCTATGTCTGTTTGTTTAAAATGTGTGAGAAAATATTATTTAGCGGCATTCTGGAATTCCGTAGGGCTCAAAGGGTTCAATTTAAGTAAGTAATTTCGACTTGAGTGGCTCTTTTTTATTAGGGGTTGCTAAGAACCAACATTTGTCCTCTCAAGTATATTTTGAGGTTTTCTTTAGCACTTCAGTAAGTAGTCATAATTCAGTTGTAATATGAATCGTGATGTATTGCATGTAACGTGTGTATGGTCATACATATCGTACCACAAGGCATTTGCCAATACCACCACAGATTCCACCTGTCTCCCTTTACGTCCCTCTCGTGATTTATATTGCACGTTATACGTTTTGGGGATCTTTTCGACTTTTGTCTTTCGGAGTCTGCTTTTGGTCTGTCAACACACTGTTAGAGAAAGTAATTTCAAGTCAGAAACAGAAAAATCTTGCGGCAAAAACATGAACATCAATATATGAAAGCATTGGATAGCTCAGCAATTGCAAATGGCCTAGTAGGCCAAGGAAAACCTATACAACGGATTTGATGATGCTCCTGGTCTGTCTAGGGGGTTTAGAATAGAGCATGTACTGTGATGAGGTACCCAGCATGAAGAAATCCCTTTACTACAGTAATACCAATTAATCACAGCATAGAAGACTGCAAGGAGACTTTATGTAATTTAGATTTTAACCATTCCTACCTCTAATTACGAGGAACCCCACGTTCATGTGTTCTAACTTGATAATATAAAACCTTGGAGTGATAGAGGGTGCTGGGAATTCATACCATAAGGGATCTATACATAATATTTTTTATTTCGATGAGGGAACCCTTCCCAGTTTCATTTTAGATATCCGTAAATGTCAGACCACCTCTTTTTGAAAACCCTAGACATTCTATGACCTTCTGTACTTTTATTGGGTATGCCAATTTTATTCATAAGCAGAAAAGCTGCCTTTAAACATACATAATTACAATTCTTTGGGAGTAAAACTATATTACTCATTATATTTATTTAAAGAAAAAAGATTATATTCATTTAGCAAACGCTCATCCTGAGTGACTTACATGAGCAATCAGGTTTAGGTGCCTTGCTCAAGGGCACAATGACAGAATTAGATTATCTTGTTGGTTGGAATATTAGAACCAGCAACCTTTCTGGCACTCTCCTCTGCTTTTCACCACAAGGCCATCTGCCATGGCAGCCTGTGCTTTGGCAGATACCCTTCAACCATGCAGTAGTTATAAAACAAGTGACAAAGAAGAGGTCTTCCAACTATTTTGTTCTGGGGAGTTCTGGGTTGTTCTATATTACCTCTGGAACAGAGAAACCGCTTGGTTCCATGTAAAGTAGTTTGGAATTCTAGAAACTTTATTTATTTCATTTTGTATTTATTAAGACACATAAGAGACAAAAGTTATACAGATAACAAAAAAACTACAATAATAATAAAAAATAGTAATAATAATTAAATAAAAAAAGTGAACATTAAATTAATGCATCAAAAGGGGAGCCTGTGAGTTTGCATAGAAAAGAGCAGATAGTAAATGTGTTACTTTCACTACCTAACAATAAACACCCTGCGCTTAGTGCTGTCGCCTCCCCTGTTGGGGGTGGGATAATGCGGTGAGCCCTGTCCAGTTTTGGGACCAAAATAGGTCAGCTAACAATCCATGTTCTCACAGGCTTTTTTGCGTAATCTTTTCCAAGGGGTCCTGGAGGGCACTGTCTAATTATCATATTAGGTATTTTATTATTACATTCAAATTGTTCTTGTTGTTTGGTGAATTGCATTTGTTTACCCTGTCAACAGTAATTAAGCAATTAGGACCAACAAAATAGTTTCTTCATGTTCATTCATGGGAAAATATGGCAATTCACAAACATTTCTGTTTTGCTTTCTCACCTAACAGCCACAAAAAGGTATTTCATCCATATGGGATTATGGTTCATTTGTGTACCTCTAATAGTCTAGTCAGC
Organism: Novumbra hubbsi; assembly: GCA_016801125.1. Taxonomy (NCBI): domain Eukaryota; kingdom Metazoa; phylum Chordata; class Actinopteri; order Esociformes; family Umbridae; genus Novumbra; species Novumbra hubbsi. The sequence goes on from JACXGK010000438.1 coordinate 98,919, forward strand.
CACATGCATATACAGTATGCTATTCTCTAAATATAGGAATATGGTTCATTTGTGTCAGTCAACTGTGTGCACAAAGGCACTTTTAATGGCACAGGTAATCACAGGTAATTCATGCTCCTTTATGTTCTTCAACTGACCATTTCATATGGGTTAATGTGTACAGTCTTTTATAATAGCTAAATTACAAAAAAACAAATAATCCTTAATATAAATGAAATGAACAATATTTTCTGTTTTGTTGGTGTATTTTTTAGTAGTGTTCTAATAGTGTAGTATAAAGGAAGAATCTATTTCATGAAGAATCAAGGCTACTTTTTGAAAAAAGTAAAGATGCATTTTGTGACTTTTGCACATAGCAAACAATTCATTTAAAGCTCCCATTTTAGGCAGTATGTGTCTTATATTGTTTGTTTAGTAAAACACCTCTGTTAGCAAAGAATTACCACATTTAAAAGCAAGTGGTTTTAATTAAATTGGGCACATATTTATGACATAGTAATATATACTAAATATTTCCAAGTCTTGCAAGATATTTCGTTCTGCAATATATCTGGGTCTATGAAATATTTTGGTCTAAGTATTCAGTAAGCAAAAAACTTGTAAAGCCAAAGAAATAGGTTTATTACATTTGGTGAAAAGCTGAAGAATATCAAAAATGCCTGCCAACTTATTTGATCAGAAAAAAATACAAATACCTACTAGAAATTTAGCTCAGCAAAATAATAAAGTCTGCCAAACTATATTACTCTGTGGAATTTGGGAAAAATAAATAAATTCCTATACAAAATTTTGTAAAAACATGAAAACTATTTAATAGGCTTAAATTAATATTCATATTTGGTGATGTTAAGTAGTAGATATTGTTCTGTAATAATGTTGCTTAAATAATCCTGTGCTGAACACAAAATACAAAAGTAATGCTTTCATTTTAAAAGCAAAAAAAGCAAAAATGTCAAATTCCATTTCAATTCTAACTGAAAACATCTGTTTAGGAAAACACAAATATATCTATTTTGGGTGACACCTTACTATAAACTATTGTAATTATATATTTTAGGAATTTAATTATTTGTTGGTTAAGTTTTGCCCTGTGGTAACTCATCGGAACATTTGTTATTATTTAATATATTTTGTATATAATATATTAAGTGAGTACATGTTTATGAGCACTTATGTATGTATCCTTATAATGCTGTGATCAATAAAACCCCTGAATCTGTCTTAAATAATAATGAGTGAAGCGGTTGAAGAAGCTCCGACAACACATGTTAATCTACCTAGCAATGAATTAAAGCATGGCTGCTGTTGTGTTTTTCTACATGACACACCTGCAAAACTGTAGTAAATAAGTCAAACAAGAAAATTAGGCTGTTTATAATGACTGATAAGAACGGTAGATAAATTAAAGTAAAATCATAGAAATCAAACATTTCTACCAAATCATCCCATAATTTTATCTCCTTTATCAATGTTTTAATATCTATTAAACAGGAGCTAGATATTGCCGATTTAAATTTCCCCTCATGCATATTGCTGAATTCATTTACACAACAGATGTCATGGCATACAGACAATGCTTGACTTCAGGCCACTGGTGATGGGAAAGGGGTGTGAATATGTCTGACAGATTTTGATTTGGTAGAGAACCATCCCCAGATGTAAGCCTTCTTCAGTGTAATTGTGTCCTACAGAGGGATGTCTCTAATCCAATTCCATGCAGGCTCCCTGTAAACTGAGACAGAGGCAGCATGAGACACCGATTCAGCTCCCTGTCCTCAGAGGGATGCTGAACACAAGATGAATAGATGTTCAGTTGTTAGGAAATCATCTGGATAAGAGCAAAAGAAAGAGACTGTGAAGTCTATGCAAAACACAAACTGATCTGCATGTAATGTTGACCAAGTAGAACTTAGGAAATCTGATGTTCTATCATTGTCACACATTTAAAGGGGATGAAAGTGAGACAGAGAGAAGAGCAGAAAGAAAACAGAGCTCTTTGAATCGTCTCATGTGATGTGTGACTGAGTTAAGGGGGTTCAAGTTGGTGTTTTATCATTTCTACATATAAAGGCCTTCTCATAATCTTAGGTTTGCCACAGTTCTGATCTCTGTAAAATTTAATAACAGACATCATAGGGTTGACTTAAAGCAGATGCACCGTGGCTTATAGATTCATAACCGGTTTTCTGAAACTGATGAGAACATTTGCTCTGATTAGCAAAATAGTTTGTACTTAGGGTGTTAACATAGAAAGAAGTATTCAGAAGTTAGATTGCCACTACTGAAGTGAGGATGTTATGGATCAGTTAATAGTAGGTGGATAGGTATTTGATTGGCCATGTAATGGAGAACATTTGGAACGATTAGTCAGTTTGTGAGCGTTTTGTTTAACCTGATCACCAAAAACATAACCTCAATTCCAAATTGAATCAGAGTTAAAAGATAAAAAGACCAGAGTTAGGAATACAGTGTCAGTAGTAACGGTATTGCTAAAATGCTTTTGTCCCTGGGCTAGCAGAATCCCTGATCAGTGATAGGACATCATTCTTTCGTCCAATCTTGGCCATCAATTATATTCATTGATTAGAATAAGGGAGGCTGAGGAGTAGACTGGGTCTACTCTTCAGATAGTCCATTGGAAACCCATGTGTCACATGCCACTAACCGGCTAACAAACATCCTGGACTTGAACAACAGGATAAACTAAACAAATCCACGGATGTTCTTTACATCTGTTTGTAAATCTTACTTCACTGTATTTCATCGAAAAAGCAGTGGCCATATTTATGAAGAGCCTACAGGGAAACCGTCTACTGTGATTAAGAGTTAGCTGGGGGGTGTATTATGCTGTTCTGTTAACTGTGGGCTTAGCTGTTCAAATAAATAAATAAATATCTTTAAAAAGGCGTCAAAACATTTCTGGAAACTTTGGTCAGTATCACAAAACAGTTATAAGTACTTAGTGGTCGGAGGGCCTTTAAACACAGCTTAAAAGTGGAGCTCAAGTTCAGATCACATTGCTAACAATTAACTAAAGCTATATTGAGAAACCAAAACCCTTATTCCAAAAAAACTTCTTCTCCATACAACTGAAAACAAACAACTGCAAAGTCTGGAGAGCTTCAGTTTACCAAATCCTGGTGTGGGGAGCTCAGGTCTTACCCAGGATCTGGTGCTGTTAATGGTATAGAGTAAGTCATATCTAAATAGGAACACAATAAAACATTTGGTAACAATGGTACAAGTAAAGCACATTTATAATATAATAATTAAACATAAAGATTAAGAAATGCATGTTCTGGTTCAGACAGGTGTATCACGGCAGCACAGGTTTCTAAATTCGCAGTACTTTGATTTCAGCACACTCCTCCATCTTTTCCAGTTTCAGTTATCTGATAGAGCTTAGAATCGGTTAAAGGAAGCACGTACTATATTATCATCTGGTCAAGGTTGCTTCCAGCTGCTGATCATACTTGAGGATACACCAATGGTAGATATGTATACAAATGGTTAAAGACCAAGACGGATCCCTTAACCGGCCTTTGTCTGAACAACGTGCAATAAGCAATCAATTTAAAGAGGTAGCCAATGTGTGTTACACTTATAAAAAGGCAGCTATACTCCATCAAAAGACCATTGAGCTTAGTATTACCACCGTTTAACCGATCCCTTCACTGCCAAGGCACAAACTGAGAACGCTAGTTGTCAAACCCAAAACCAGTCCTAAAGGTCATGTATTATCTGTGACAAATATGGTCATATGGGGTAACATCATAAACCATGAAATAGGGGGCATTACACATCATACCCCAAGATTTTTGATAGCTGGATTCACTAACCTTCACATTTCAACCTATATAAAAAAAATTAAAAAGAATATGTGTAGGCGATTCAAATGTGTGTACCTTATATTTTCCTTGTTGATACTCACGGTTACATATTCATGAGGATAGAAATACATACTGTACATATTATACCGTGTAGTTGGATAGAAAAGAAATAGAGCTGCTCCCGAGTAGTCGATGTCTTAGTCTAATCAGAGTTCTGCCAACTGTAGATAAAGTAGAAGCTCAATATTCCATTGGGTTTCTCTAGTTACAATGGCATTAAAACCACAAGGTCATCGAAGTCCCCCAGCTCACATTAAGAACATACTTGTGGGCATTGTAAAAATATGTCTGTCTTCCTTCCACAAGTAACAGTGGTTCCTGATTATTGGGCTTTGCAAAGAAAGAAACATGAAGCCTTATTGCAATCATTTATTATGTTGTCTTGCCTTGTAAACAAAAAGGGCTCAGATTGCAGTTTGCTCTTCACAGAAGATGCTACATTTTTCACTAAAATGTGAAAATGAAAAGTAAAACACATAAAACACAACACAAACCAAATGATCTTTCCCTATAAACTGATTATAATACAATCCTGAGCACTAAATGTATAAACAACAAAGGGGTTTCCAGACATCAGTGTTCCCACCCCTAATAACAGCCCAGAACAACCTGCACAGACCAGGACATTATTATTTTATTTAAAGCATATTGTCATCCAAAATATTTGCATAAAATAATACAAAAGACTCTTCTTCATGAGTAAGTGCTTTCAGGCATAGCTAATAGACATCATTTTGTGAACAAAAACAACATTAGAATTTTGGAAAAAACTCTCGCCCAGAGAAGCCTATGTTTGAAAACATTAATGTGAGAAAATAATCAATGAGGTAAAAATATCCTATAATTTCTAAATGTTTAATCAAATTAGCAACAATTTCCTGCTAGCTTCTCATTCCATAACAATACATTTACATTTGTGCGGCTGTAATACCACACACAAGTGGTTCAGTGTTGATTTGACTTTTGCAATTGGAAAATGTATTTCCATTGATTAACTAATATGCTTATATCAAACTAAAATGTATTTAAAATTAATTATAATGAAAACTAAATTGAATTCATTTATAATATTTAATAAATGAATATAATTTTTCAACAAAATAACCTTATTAAATACATAATCTAGAGCTTTGATAATGCTTGATAAAGGCAATAGCAAACATTCAGCTCATCTAAACTTGTGTATAAAAATGTGTATAAAAATGATACAATACAAAATAATACAAGTTCAACCATGTCATTATTTCCCCTTGAAGGTTTGTGTTAGAATGGATGCCAAAATGTTTGAACCTCTACAAAACATCAATATTAAACTGATAAACCTAAAGCCCCAAAAATCTAACTAAAACAACAACCATTTTTCAAACAAATAACATTTCTGGGCCTTGCATAATTGGTGGAGTGCCTCGTGGTGTTAAATGCTCAGCGGTCTAAATACCTGCACACCCGGTCATCCGCTGTGGTCTGGAGGGTGATCGGTGGAGGGAGGTAAGGCGTGACCCTCAGTGACTGTCCCACAATTCCTTTTGTTTGCCTTTTCAGACGGAAGAATGGGGCACAGGGGTGCAGCAAGGATTCGTCTATGTGCCAACCTCCTCTCCATCACCCTCTCCCATTTCAGTCCCAATACCAGAAGTAAACCACTATAAAAATGTCCAGCTCAACCCAGTGGTCCGGTCAGGACCACAGGACTGGTTAATCCCAGATATGGGTCTTTTCTCCAATGCCGTTATCAGGTGTTCCAGCCCAGTTGGACCAGTTTAACCAGTATGAATCCAACCAGTAGAGGGCACAGCAGACCAGTCACGTTGTTCCAGGTCGGATATTCAATCAAACAGCATACTGGTTTAGGCAGTTTTGGTGCCGGCTCATTTTTCAAACTTTTAGTCGACTTTTAGATTGGTGACACTTTGGGTAACAGAAATCAAGAGCGAAATGTTGTCTTTAAAAACATAGACAATCATCAACAGAATGACATTAACAAAATAGTCCTTTTTAAACACACTCCACCAACAGCCAGTCAACAAACGCTGTCCGGTCGTGTCGGGTGATTTGACAGAACCACATCTGTTTGGTCCACTTTGGCTCGACGGGCTCATTATGTTCAGAGGGAGAATGAAAGGCAGAAAGGGAGAAAAAGAGAAAGGGAGGGGGAGGGAAAGAAAGACTGGACACAGAGTCTACAGGACGACTTGATGGACAGGATAAAAGTGTGAGATGAAGAATGAGGGCTTTGAAGGGAGATTAGTCCGGGTCTGTTTTGGAGGGCGGTTTAGTCAGGAGTGAGAGATGGCAAAGGGAGAACAAGAATGGACAAAAAAAGAGAAACCAAGCAGCAATAGATTAGTGCCACTACAAAAATGACAGAGGTGAGTTGTTGGGAGCCTGCGAGTCTCCACAAAGCCCACTGGTAGATAGTAGGTAAAGGGGATATGCTACACGGGGCCAACCATTACCAACAATGTTCTTAAATATCAGACCCGCATGTAGCGCATGAACTGCTTTGTTTATCAGCTTGAAATTTGTAGCCTTAATTGTGTTCACGGTCTGACAGTAAGTGGCCTTTAGATTGTAGGTCTACTTAAGTTGGAGCAGCATGTGAGGTGCTGCTCCGTGTCAACAGACAGTTGCACCGTGTGAGGTGCTGTTCCGTGTCAACAGGCATTCGCACCGTGTGAGGTGCTGCTCCGTGTCAACAGGCATTCGCACCGTGTGAGGTGTTGCTCCGTGTCAACAGACAGTCGCACTGTGTGAGGTGTTGCTCTGTGTCAACAGACAGTCGCACCGTGTGAGGTGTTGCTCCGTGTCAACAGACAGTCGCACCGTGTCACTTCTACTGTACAGACACTGATGGGGTCAGCTTGCATTGAGGGATTGTCAAATAAGAAAGAAAGTGGATGAGAGGGATGAGGAGATGGCATGGTCAAATAAAGAGAAAGTGGATGAGAGGGATGAGGAGATGGCATGGTCAAATAGAGAGAAAATGGATGAGAGGGATGAGGAGATGGCATGGTCAAATAGAGAGAAAGTGGATGAGAGGGATGAGGAGATGGAGAAAAACAGCAGTTGCCCTCACTGAACTCACATCATCGTGAGGATCTGAGAGAAGAGAGAGAGAGCATCAGAAGTTTATCATTATCATCCAATTGACATCCTGTGTATGTGTACATGCACACACACACAGGTGAATGGAGTTTGTGGTAATCTCACCTTTTTCTTCCTGTTTGGACTCTTCAGTGGCTAGGAGGGGAAGAGTAAAACAAAGTTTATTATACTATCATTCCTTTTCTAAGTTTCTAAAGAACTACAACCGTAGTCATTTGTCTGTTTATTTTTTGTTTCATGCAAGTATGCTAAGAGAGTGTGTTTAACATTACTCACAGCCAAATGCAATGAAAAATGACTACTGACTGTGCAACCCTAAATATGTCTCCAATGCAAATCTTCTTAAAGGTCGAATGAAAAAGGAGCAAAGAAAGTCGGGAGGGAGGGAGATAAAGTTGAGCAGACAGGAAAACAGAAAGGATGAGAGGGGATATCAGGAAGAAGCAAAACGTTTTAAAAGAGAATGCAACAAAAGTCAGAATGACAGAGCGAAACAGAGAAGAGGACAGAGGAGAGGAAATGAAAGGAAGAAGAGGTGGAAAAGACCTGTGGGAAAACCCAGGGAAAAAAGCAGGGAGGTTAGGAAAGATTTAAAGAAGGTCAGGCAAAGAGAGAGAGGGGAAGGGGAGGGCAGAGGAGGGAGGTGTGTTTGTGTCTGGGTGTCATTCTCTCAGCAGGGGAGCTGACTAAAGAGAAGTGATGGAGAAATGGAGGAAGACAAGGGGGGAAGACAAGGGGGGACAAGAGAGTAAGGGAGGGGCAGAAGGGGTTCTGCAGGGCAAAGAACGGTGGAGGTAGTAAGGGTGGAAGGGTTTGGGAATATATCAGAAGAGAATAAGTTAAAAAGTAAGGATGTAGGAAGAAGACAGAGGACAGGGAAAGGATGCAGGATGAAGAAAGAGGACAGAGAAAGGATGCAGGATGAAGAGAGAGGACAGGGAAAGGATGCAGGATGAAGAGAGAGAGGACAGGGAAAGGATGAAGTGTGAGGACAGGGAAAGGATGCAGGATGAAGAGAGAGGACAGGGAAAGGATGCAGGATGAAGAGAGAGGACAGGGAAAGGATGCAGGATGAAGAGAGAGGACAGGGAAAGGATGCAGGATGAAGAGAGAGGACAGGGAAAGGATGCAGGATGAACAGAGAGGACAGGGAAAGGATGCAGGATGAAAAAGGCAAAAATGTGGATGAGATGTCGAATGGAAGCTGCTATCCGTTCAGTGTGTTCCTACAGTGGGGCGTGTGTAGGCCATGTCTAAGCTGTACTTTTCAAAAGATTGTCCATTGATTGAATGCTGAGCTTGGAGATTCTTTTCTTTCTGTGTGTATGTGTGTGTGTGTGTGTGTGTGTGTGTGTGCGCCTGCGTGCGTGAGAGATCGATTTAGTCCAGAGGGACTTACACACAATAGCCGTGAGCACTTCAGAAACAGAGTGAAAAAACACACACAGAGCACAGACACATGCTGTATGGACGACGTCTGCAGGAATACCAGATCTCAATACCGTTTCCAAACCACACTGACTGACTGAGGAGAGATGGGGGCATAGGTGGTCCCTGACTGGGGTGACGACGTGAAGAATCCTGGGCCTGGTGTTTCCTGGTCTGGTCACCTAACAAGGTCATTGTTTCAATGATTAATATGATGTGAATCACATTGCCTGTCAAATGTTCTCATCTTTTCAAAAATAAGTATTCATTTTGTACTCGTGGTCTTAGGCCGCTAAGCGTCGGATCAGCCTGCTTGGACAGTAAAACTCTTAACGCTGAGCTTGCGTTGTGCGGAGATTCATAATATGTTTGATGTTAATGTAGGCCTAATGAAAAATGAACCAGCAGTAAAAATATAATTACAATAATATGAAAGTTGAATTATGAATTTTAAAATTCCAAATGGGATACATGTCTTTCAAATGACTGTTTAGTTAACCATGCCATCGGAACACGGTGAAAGACACATCAAAGCGGTAAAATATTCACCCAAATAAAGCCTGTTAAATTACAGGTGTAGAGGCTCCTACATGCACACCCACACACACACACACACACACACACACTAAGGAGTCTTTGTTTGTGTCTGCCGGGAGTGATGTGTTATCACGCTGACTCAATAAAAAAAGCTGGTGGTGGAGGGTGCTGAGAGGGCCCTGGGGTTCGTGAGTGGTTCCCTGCCCGAACGACCCGCAATTCCTGTCAATCTGATTGGTCACAACACGCACAGCGCCTGCAGCAGCACTGGGATTTGATGTGTTGACAAACCATGAAGCCCCAAATAAAAGCAGCACTCCGCCCCTCTTTCTAAGGTTCGCGTCACATCTTAAGCGCAATGGCGCCTCCACACTTGTGAGAAACGTGGCGTAGAAAACGCCGCTTCACCAAATAATATGGCAGCACTAACTTTCTTGGTGAAAGTATTCACCGATTTGATATTCTGGTGATTCTCGAAGTCCTTTGTAACCGAAGTCCACGAGGACGGCATGTTGATAGAAGGCAGGAGGGTTAACATGCCTCTCATGTTCTGAATAAATAACTATCCCAGAGTTAACGAAGCGTCAAATAGCATGCTGCGACTAGGCCTCTTACCGTGTGTCTAGCAGTGTGCACTAAAACGTACCGGAACAAAAAGTTACAAGCATCGTGTCCTTTGAACCACAGCTATCGAATTTACCAAAACAATTTTGTTACATCTAGTTATTGATTATAAAATTAAAAATAATAAAGGACTCCAATCTAACCTTCCATGTCTAAATCAGTGGATTAGAACAGCTGAATGAATTAAGTTTTTTTGGTCAGGTAGTTCTCCACACAATTATCACTACACAGCAAACAATTACGCAACAAAAATGCAACGAAAAAAAGGCACAGTCAAGTAAACGAACAAACAAATCAGTAAAGTTGGAATGGACACATTGACCTCAGATCGGACCTTCCTTTTTTTGTTGCATTTTGATCAATAGCTGACATTGACACCATTCAATGTGATTATAAATGATCACCATGTTTTAATATGTAGTATACTATTCCAAACTCTACTGCCGTTTCTAGTAAAACACGAGAAGTCCTTAAACCAAATTACAATCCTGATTAAAAAAAGAAATATTGAGACTAATAATTACTCATGCGTTTCCCTCTTCATCCAACCGTTATTGTTCTCTGAATGACCACACACACGTTTTAAAACTAACTGCTAACTGTGAATTGGTCACAGCGAGCTCCACCCCAAAATGGCTGCCACGGTCGCATGCGTCTCGGGACAGCACTGCAGAGAGAGAGACCCGCTTTGTGTGTCTCTGTGTGTGCGCCTTCATGCGTGTGTGTGTGTGTCTCCAGACAGAAAAATGCTTTACTGCAGAGACACCATGCCGTGACTCCACCTCTCCCTCCCCATGCCGCCATTTTATAGACACAGGGACTGAAGGTAGGTAGCCATCTTCCTGAGCGAAAAATATCCCCCCCCCCAAAAAAAACAAAAATCGAAGTAGAGTAGGAAGTTGGTCCAAGTTAGTCTTTCGGTGTCGAAAAAAAGACAGAGGTATACATGTGTGTGTGTGATTGTGTTGTAAGTGTGTGTGATTGCGTTGCAAGTGTGTGTGTGTGTGGTTGCGGTGTAAGTGTGCGTGTGTGTACGGAGTGATAGGCAAAAGCGCGCAAAGGTATTTCCGAATAGCGGGGGTCAGTGATGGATGGAGATTTTGAAAGAAAAAGAACCAAAATTCTGAGCAGGACTTCAACCTAAAATGACGGCGATGGACGGTTCACAGCAGGGGAGAAGGGAGGTAGAACAGGGGAGCGAAGAAAGAAAAGGGGAAATCAATTAGAGAGACTAGAAAGTCTATATAATGGCTTCACACAGCTGGAGAGGAGAGGAGAGTGAACAAGGGGAAAAAAAGAGAAACAAGAACAGAATTAACGTTTGAAAAAGTAGTCTTCGTTGAACGGTAAGTAGAGGAGTGAGGAACATTTTGGATGGAAAGGAGGACAGAAAGGCAGGGCTGCAGGGGGAGCTGTTTCAGCGTGACACCGCGGCGGGATGCAGATTTTGAGGGTTGTCCCTTTGCAACACTCTTAGCACAATAATATTGAACAATCTGCCCTTTTTCCGTGACACTATTCAACTAAAGAGGACAGGGAGACCGTTGTCACCGTGAAACCTCCATAGAGAGGCGCGAATGAGTCAAACCCAAACTTTTCCAGTTACTTCCTGTTAATTCACAATGTCATTCAGAAGTCTGCAGAGCTGGGAGAATTACATTAGAAGGGGGAAAGTAACATAAATGGACTAATTACACCCACCACAGACCTTGGGAGATGTCGGTGCCATGTAAAACTGGCCCCAAACTGCCCAGCTTTTCACACACACACACACTGGAGATTTCGGGTTAATTTCAGAGGATAAACACACATCCCGTGACACAGGAGAGCAGAGCGTGGAACCACAGACTGCTGAGTGACCTTGTTCCAATGACAGTGTACCTGACGGACCCATTTCCTGTCACCACACTGTCCTTCACATCCCTCTCTGCGTGTGTGTGTGTGTGTGTGTGTGTGCGCGCACGCTCCCAGCTATAGGGAATCAACACCTCATTTGAACTTTTAGAGCACAGGGTTTGTTGTAAAGGGGGACAGTTGTAGAACGCAGTGAGCGTAGGAGGGGTGGGTGTGAATGAAAGCGAGATAGAAAGAGAGTTTGAAGTTTAAATAAAGCGTCCTGAGCAGAGACAGGACGTTGCTAAAGGACAATAGCTGCCATTGCAAGGCCCTAGTGCACCAGCCCAAGCGTGCACACACACACACACACACACACACAAACCTGTGTACGTGCCACACTGCCATTCTCGCTGTCAGATAAAAGGGAACCCTGAACAGGAAGGAACCAGAGAGAGTGCAAGGCGTTGCCGCAGGGAGCACAACAACAGCTGCACTAAACAACCACTAATGGACGGACAGAGAGGGAGAAAAACTTATTTCCATCTCCCCATCCATCTCCCGCCTCATGTATTCTGATCCCAACACATTTACAGAACAGCCTCTGCATGACAGAGATTGAGAACTGCACGAAGGACTTGAGGAGGAGTTGGTGAAGTAGTGGCCAGAGAGGAGATGGAGAGATACAGGGGAGACAAAGAGGAAAAAGAGGGAGGGCGAGGGGGGAGAAGAATGGGACAATGTCAAGAGAGGGAGTTACAGTGTAGTGGATGTAGGGAGGAAAGGATGGAGTAAAATACAGTGTAGTGGATAGAGGGAGTAAAGGATGGAGTATAATGCAGTGTAGTGGATAGAGGGAGGAAAGGATGGAGTAAATTACAGTGTAGTGGACAGAGGGAGGAAAGTATGGGGTAAAATACAGTGTAGTGGATATAGGGAGAAAAGGATGGAGTAAAATACAGTGTAGTGGATAGAGGGAGGAAAGGATGGAGTAAAATACAGTGTAGTGGATAGAGGGAGGAAAGGATGGAGTAAAATACAGTGTAGTGGATAGAGGGAGGAAAGGATGGAGTAAAATACAGTGTAGTGGATAGAGGGAGGAAAGGATGGAGTAAAATACAGTGTAGTGGATAGAGGGAG
>JACXGK010000439.1:0-18924 GCA_016801125.1 Novumbra hubbsi
CCCAATATAATGGGTAGATTGGGGGTCTGCACTACGTAAAATGAGATAATCTCTGAATGGTGGCCGCACTGCATGTGCAGTGGTTCAGTGGCTTGAGTAACGGATCCCGAGCCTAACGGGCGTTGGTCGATGGAATGAATTTGTATGGGGGGACACACTGGAACTAGGGGTATGTTATAATGTTTCGCTAAACCTATGTTTCCCGGTGCACCGGAATCAACTAAAGCTAAACACCGGGCAAGAGACGGGAATAGAGGAAATGAAACAGTTAGCTGAAGGTGATCAACGGAAGGCTCCCACGGAATTACAGGTCGCTGCACATGCAAACGCGTAGGAGTGTCTCGCTTCCTCTTATCTTGCTCGGCACCCCTATGACGAGACGCGCCCTCCGACATCCGGCCCCGGCGCGATGGTGAGCCACGCCTCTGACCCACTGTGGAACCCATCTCCATAGCCTCGGACCCCGTCATCGTAGAGGAGTCCGGTACCCGGGTCTGACCCCGGCTGGTCATGATGTTGTCCAATCGCGTGGCCATGGAGATGAGCTCTTCCAAGGAGGCCGTGGCGTCTCGACAGGCAAGCTCCTGTCGCACCCTTGCGTCAAGGCCGCACACGAATGCGTCCCGGAGGGCACGCTCGTTCCACCCTGACGCCGCAGCCAGGGTGCGGAACTCCAAGGCGTGTTCCTGAACACTGCGGCTCCCTTGTCGTAACAGGTACAACCGCTCGCCCGCCTCACGTCCCTGAGGCGGGTGATCGAACACCTGCCTGAAGGTCCTCTGAAACAGGACGTAGTTGTCCAATTCCGGGCCCGATCTCCCCCAGACGGCATTAGCCCATGTCAGCACTTTCCCGGTCAGGCAGGAGATTAAGGCTGACACTTTCTCCCGTTCTGTGGGGGGGTTGAGTCGGGTGCTGAACGCCAGTTCCAATTGTAGGAGGAATCCCTGGCACTGTGCCGCACGACCATCATACTCCCTGGGCAGATGAAGAAAACCACCGGTGGAGGTTGAGGTGACTGCAGACGGTGGTGGTGACGGTGGAACGGAAGGCAAACGGTGGAGCAGTTCAGTCATAGCGTCCCGGAGCTGACCCAACATCGTGTCGTGGTCCTGCAGGCGTTGACTGACTGTCGGCGGTGTGTGGTTCCCTGCTTGATCCATTTTTCAGGTGTGTTATTCTGTGACGTCTGGTGACTGACAAGAACCGGATCAAGGCGCAGGGGTGGTGTACAAGGTTCGTTTATTTGGCGAACCTGGATAATAAGCCTAAACAGGCTGTAACGAGGAAAGCGTGCTCGCAGGCACGAACAAGGCACATAGGCTACACGCAACAGCGACAATAACACACACGGAGACAAGACACACAGGGGTTTAAATACCCAGCTAACTGGGTACTGCTGAAGGGAATCAGGGAAGGGTGCCTTCACAGGACATGGGAAACAGGACAAACACATACGATGGTGCTAGAAGGCCGGCGACGTCGAACGCCGGAGAGTCACGCGCCCGGAGGTGGACCCACCACCAGGAGGCAACGTGACATGTATGTTCAGGAGGAAGACTATATGTCTCAAGTTATCTAAAAATAAAAATAGGGTTTTTTATTAACTGACACAATGGCATGTAGATTATATTCCTGTAAAATCAAAGGTAAGCCGTTGGATATGAACAAATATAAAAGACAATGCAGTAGCCACTTCTGTCATACTGTAAACCGTGTGTTGTAATGAGCTGAACACTATCAGGGACAGTTTTTTTGCAATAAATCCACAGAATAGATTAAAGAAAAGGGAATGAGGTCCTGGGGGAAGGGGTGAACAACGTATTCAGTAGCTATAATGATACTTTAGTGCAAAATAATTGTGAAAAATAAACAAAAGCAATAAGCACATTTTCTACCATTCTATGAAAAAAAAAACGTGTAGACCTTTTTTTGCAGCCAAGCTGGAATGTCTCAAATGAGATCAAATGTGCATTTATTTTCTAGCTGCGCTTTTCTGGCGTGCTCATTAATTTTAATAAAATGTTATTATATGCTGCCCGTGTCTGAATGAAGTCTGATAAAACTTTGCCCATCCCTGCTCTAGATGGGCAAATGACGGCCCCATTGTAAAATATGTTCTATGACTCTTTACAACATGTGTAGAGCAGCAGAAATATGTCTTTATTAGGATACCATGTCCTTCCACCCACAGGTTTATGCCCCCTCCATATTGAATTCAGATTGTGCGTGTTTTACTGCATCAAACCTCAGAAATCGATCCCTAAAAATCAAAAGATAGCATAATTTACACTTTCCTAGAGGCATGTTCCAGCCTAATGTGCGCCGTGTGTAATACCCTGGAAATAACGATAGTCTTAGCCTGACTTGATTTATAAAACCGGTAAATTATGTACATATGGGAAGAAAACCTATTAGGAGCATGCTAAAATCAACCTACAAAGGATCTTCAAAACTTAATGTATATCCAGGGCACCATATGAAACAGCTCATGTCTAATGTAATCAAGTAGTTCTCATTTTAATCTGAAATGATTAATGATAAAAAAAACTATTTGCATTCTCAATGAAATAAAAATGCAAAATGGCTTGTTTAACAATTGTTAGTAGACCTATGAAACGAAGTGCATTAAAATGCAGCTCATTAGAAAAGCTCTCGTGTGAGTGTGCTAATGAGCCACAAGACATTTATTTCACTTCGGTCCAGATGTCAGGAAGAAATCGCAAACCATTTACTCATGTAACATAACACAGGCCTACACAGACGTTTCTAACACAGATACACTGTTGTATATTAATTTACCATTTCGTTGAATGATTATTCTTGTCAACACAGTGCTGTGAATAAAGGAAAAGTGACTAATTAAACAAACAAAACATTTTACGCCACGGTGGTCGAGGATTTCATACCCCTCATCCTGGCATTGCAAACATATAGGCATGATTTCAAGAATTTGCATGTAATCTCGAGTTACACTATAAAATGTAGCAGGGATAAATACCTTGTAACATGTATTTGTATAGCTAACTTATTGTCGTTATTTGTTATATCGTACGTTTCGTGAATGCGTTTTTTGTTATCTTTTTATTGGCTATGAAGTGTTACTTATTATCCTGTTACTGGCTACAAGTTATTATAAGGTTATTCATTACCTTGTGATTGGCTAACAGGTGTTGTTCATTATCTCATTATTGGCTTAAAGGCATTGTGTCTTACCTGCTAATTTACTAATTACAGCATTTGCTGTAGAGTTTAAAGCCTGAAACAGTGTTTTCCGCTTTTTCTCTTAGTTTTGATAGGTTTGATATTTCAATCACATATTTCTGTTGGTATTTACTTTCTTCTGCCTCTTTTTGGCTGGGGGGGGGATGCATAATGGATGTCTTCAACAACCCAATGTTCCTGTTGTTCAAGGTTTTCCAGTGGCCCTCCTCAAGAGCATCATTCAGAAATAATGTTTCAACCCCTCTTGTTCATTTTGTCATACTATTCAATACCAAAATAGTATTTTCAAAGGCTGCAGATGTTGCTCTTATCACCAACTCATTATCTGTAACCAATATCTCCTGGTAGGGTTTCTACCTAACTTGTCTACGTAGAAGATAAGGGTGGATGAACAAAGATACATCACTTTGAAAGTTGGATAAGCGCCCAGCAGGCTTATAAAACTAAACAAACACAAAACATGGGGGATGCTGGATACATTTACTAAGACAAATTGAATTACCATTACAAAACATTTTGACATCAGTGTTACATCTGCCCAGTCAATCGCAGTAATCAGAGAGTTTCCAAGCGCTGTGTTGGTTTAGAGGGAAATCCTCCCGAGGAATGAAGCTGATGAAAAAGAAGTGCCACTGAAACTGAGGGAGTTGGTACAAAACACAAAGTTGGGGCAAACAGACAATCAAACGAACAACATTTGTGTTTGAACACATGGAAAGGATATGAGAAAGAGAAGTCGAGGAGAGACTGCAGCAACATAAAGGAGACCTTTAGCTCATGGAAAGGCAAAAGAGAGCGAGCAGACACTTTAACCAAAAGAACATGCAGTAATGCTAGAACAAGAAGGATGGGACAAATACTCCAGTAATAAGAGCATGTCATCTTACCAGAGGTGGAGGTTGTCCTGCAGGGAACAACAAAGAAGGCTTTTTGACCGGTTCCACTGTTTCGTGTTTTGCTTAGAAAATATAGATGAAAGTGATGAAAAAACACTGTTTGCACAGTACCAAGCATCCTCTCTAAGAGATTTTCAACGTTATGCTATTGTAGCTAGCAGCAGGGCAGGGAAGCAGAGCTGTGGCTTTAGCCTGTAAACACCTTAAACGAAAAGAGTTTGGTCACAACAGTCTATGTTGTAAGGTCGATTTGGCCTGTTGATTGCAATGTGCCAATTATTTATACCGGTAGATTATTTGATGTGAATCAAGTACCAGAAAATCTCAATTACTCCTTTTAAGAAAAAAGTGTGTTTCAAATTAAAGGGTTAATGTCAATTGGTGCTTGGAATATAACCTGAGCCCCCCCAAAAACATACAAAAAACACATACACACACCAGTGATTTTGTCAAAGGGAGATAAACATTTTCCATTGCAAGATGTACATTTATCTAAAGATTTATTACTTGATAGTGTCTTTGTTAGATGGAATGTATATAGTTGTTTGCCAGTGCCCTTCACATATAATGGAACTGCCACTGTTCACTGTACTGCAGAATATCGATTTCCTTCCCTTGGAATTCTGTTTTACACATTGTGTGTGGCGTACATCTACTCCAGTGTATCATTAAGCAATATATACGTGAGGAATTACATTTCGCTTGTCGCTTCGGTATTTTTGGGGGCTTTTCGTCAAAGGGCAAATACTGTTCATAATTACAGAAACTGAATGCCCCACTAACACATAAATGTTGAATGTCGGCTCAGGTTTGATGAACGTAAATGTAATGCCATGAAGTATACTCCAATAATGATGCTTCTCCACCATCCTCAATACATTATTTACTAACGCCTGATTGTTATGTCAGACTTATTGAGTCCGATAAATGTTACTATATTACATCGCTGTCAACCGACATTTCTGAGCAGAGGCCGTATTCAGGTTTTGTTGAAATAGGCCAAATCATTCCCTACAACAGAGTTCCTTCAAATCTATGTATTTAAATAAGAAACATGCAGTATTTATCAAAACACGAAACATCCAATTGGTAAATTCTGTATAGTGTCTGTGGGATTTTCTCAGCATTTACAGCAAATACTTTGATCTGCAGGGAGTGTATATGTGTGTGTGTGTGTGTGTGTGTGTGCATTTGTGTGTAGAGTGTACGTACTTATGTGCAATAGAGACACATTCACACACTTACACAACACACACAGAATTTGACTGAACACATTTTCCTTCAGTGTAGCTGATGGCGGGTCGAAGGGTGGAACAGCAGCGTGTTCCCCGGAGAGCTCATTTGGCAGGGAACCGTGCCACCAGGGAGCATATAATGAAAGCGCACAGCAACCAACCTGCCCCTCTCACATCTGCCCAGATTGTAGCAATGCCAGCTCTGCTCCGGAACTATTTGATGTCAGCATTGGGCTTCCCCTTTTCCTCCTTTCCATATCTCGCCCTTCATTCCCAATAGGAAGCTAAGATAGTTCACATAGGCGATGGTAAAAGCGGTAATGGCACACCAGGTGAGGCTGTAATGGGATGTGTCGCATCCTGCAGAGCAACGTTTCTCAAACACCGGTCTGCGGGAAGGCAGCCGGTACGTGGAAGAATGCCTGGCAGGTCAGTGGCATATCCCTGGAAGAGACCTTTTACAGAGTCAGAGTTACAGTAGTATCCACATTAGTCCACAGTAGTGTCCCCTATTTATTGGTTTTCACTCGTAAGATTTTGACACTTGTATTTGGATAGTTGTTATGACCGCTACAACTAAAGGTATGATTGGCAGTATGCGGCGCAGGACACGTTGGAGACCGTGGCACAATCAAAAACAATATTGATGCTAATTCCATTCAAATCTGCTTAACGTACTTCAGAATCATCAGAAATGGTGTGTGCTAATTATTTGGCATGATTATGCATCATAGGTTCTGAACCGACTAGAGAGTTTTTCTTAGCTAGTGAGCATTAATATCTCAACATTACTTGGTCTTTGGGTTTAGGCTGGGCATCTGTAAAAGCACTTAGTGACAACAGCTTCCAGATCTACGGACGATGCCATCGCCCTGACCACACACACACACTGCCCTCTCCCACCTGGAAAAAAGTAACACATATGTGAGGATGTTGTTCGTGGACTACAGCTCAGTTTACACTGCTGTCGTCTGGTAGACGTTATTGAAGCATCAGGGGATACGCTTCCAGACACAGATTCCCCCTCCCAGGCTATAATGCACCTTTCATGGCCACTATTTCACTTATATTTATTTCATATTGTCCATATACCCTTTTTCTAGACTCTTTGGAATTGGTTCTAGTTTACATTGTTTTCTATCATGGTGTCCTGTTTTTTGCTCTATTTTTTACTAAATGCTAATGCATAGATGTTGTGTGCTCTCCAGACATGAATAAGTTTAGAAATAAAGCAAAGTTGACACTACTATTACAAGCGATGTGTTAATCTATCTGGTTCGATGTGTCACTGATCCGGCTCCATGTTTATTTTATAACTGACAACTGCTTTGTGTGGTCATGTAACTCCTAACCCCATGAATATCTGTTCTGCTGGGGTTGCACTTGATACATTTCCGTTGGTCATGGACATGGCTGTCAGAACGGACGGTCTGTGGATGCTGCATGTTTCATCTAGAGCAGCTTCAAGTGCCACACAGAATGTGAGCACCACTGACCTACAAACCAAACCTAATTTCCTTTGTATTTAAGGAAGTGCTAAGCCTTTGATGTTCTGATTTTGCATTAGACCCATTGGTTTGCTGATTTACAAGAAAGCTCATTCAAGAGTTTAATACTAGAAGTGCAGTGACAGTTATTTTAATGTTAAATTACTTTAAAGTAACAGGCCCACTTTAAATTAAGTGCAGCTTCAGAACAGGGGCATTGCCAGAGTGAGTTTCTTGCGGTCTGAGGAGGATAGAAAACTCAAAGCTTCAGATGAGAAAGTATGTAGTCCTCAGGTGTAAATTGTTACTGTTAATACTGTTAATGGAAGTACATTTCAAATCTTAGCCTTCATGGGGTGGGAATGTGGGGGGTGGGGATTTTTTACTGATACACATGGATTGTGCATAATGTTTTGAACTCTCACATTTAAGTTTCATTGTGCACTCAAATGTTATCTGTAAGGCCAACGATATTCCTGCCAGTGCAATTCCTGCCAGCAGTATTTCTGACTGCCGTATTCCTGGCAGAGTTATTCCTGGCCGCTGTATTCCTGCCTATGGTATTCCTGCCTACGGTATACCTGCCATTGGTATCTCTATAAGCAGTATTCTTTTAAGTGGTATTCCTTTCAACTGTATTCCTGCTAAATGTATTCCTGCTAACGGTATTCCGGCCAGAGGAATTCCTGTCGGTGGTATTCCTGTCAGAGCTCAGTAATATTGCCAGACCTGCAAGGTAAGAAAAGTGAGGAGACACAGCAACAAGGTTCTTTACAACCTGAAGGGTTTATGTCATTCATATGCATGGGGTTCCCAAGGGACATCCCAGCTTCCTCCTAATAATAACAAGTCATGATGTGTAAACACTAAGCCGACATTTTCCACGGAAAGAAAAGAAAATACTGTATTTCCTATTCCTGTCTACAGTGTTTCCTACAAATTTCTGGGTGAAACTTTGAACATTAGTATATACAAACAAAACATGTCCTGCATGAAATGTTCTATTGTTGATGTTGTTTTGTTCCTCTTTTTAAAAAAGGAATTTCACCCTTGTTTTAGTAAGTGACATTTAAGTGACATTAATTGCATGTCAAGTGTACCCTGAAATTGCATTCATTCAACCCCTTGCCTTTATGTGGAATATCTGAAGATGAGTTACAATAATAATTCAACATGCAGATATTGTGTACTATAAGGATAGTAGATTACATTCGATGTTTAGCGATTAGCAGTGTATTCTTGGTTCTAGGTGAAAACATATAGTTGCAAGGAAGAGTTGAATTGGGATTTTGGAGACGTGGGAGCCCACTTTCTACTTTCCAGCTGTATCGAAAATGTTAAACTGCTGGTCAGTGGAGGTATGGGAGCTTAGGTCCCCCTAGGTCTCATTTTGACCATATGTGCAGGAGCTCTTGCTGCTTCCTGCCAGGAATAACCTGTATCTTTAAGGTGATGGAATCCACATGGGCAGGGCTTAAAGAAAATCCTCAGAATGCCCATGATATTTTTTCAAAATAATTCCCTTTGGAAATCAACTATGCCCCCCGCTACACAGACAGCTTATTGGACACAAGTGTCAAAGTGTCCAGGAATGTCCTTGGAAGGTGCCGCTCCATCACAGGCGGAGGTGTAACCACAGTTGACCATGTTTAGGCAACTACACTGTCTCGTCAGCATCAGCCAATCAAATTAAAACATCAAATATGCGAGAAAGAAGAAGTAATACATTTTCCAAATACACCAATCAGCCATAACATTATGACCACTGACGAAGTGAAGTGAATGACACCGATAATCTTGTCATCCTTATCACCTGTCAGTGGAGTTTTTTCATTGCAACCCTCTAATCAGGGACTTATTTAGACCTGAGATACCAGGTGCTTCCAATCAACGAGGAAGTAATACAGAAAACCCCACCCTCATAGGGTAAGAGTTGGTTATCCCTGTATGGCATGGGAGTGTTGTACACCATGAGGGTTTGTACACCATGGAAACAATATTCCCTGTTGGCATGGGAGGGTTCAGGAATGGTTAGAGGAACACAACAACAAGTTCAAGGTGTTGACTTGGCCTCCAAATTCCCCATATCTCAATCCAATCAATTATCTGTGGGATGTGCTGTACAAACAAGTCTGATCCAGGGAGGCCCCACCTCGCAACTTACAGGACTGATCACAGGTCAGGAAAGGATCTGCAGCTAACGTCTTGGTGCCAGATACCACAGCACACCTTCAGAGGTCTAGTGGACTCCATGCCTCAATGGGCCTGGACTGTTTTGGTGGCAAAACAGGACCTACACAATATTAGGCAGGTGGTCATACTCACAGCTGTGGATTCACAGCCGTTACCTCTGGGGCAGATATAATGCTGCCACCCTGGTTTGAATCTGGCCTGCTGATCTTTTGACAAAATACTTTACTTTACTTTACAACAGCTTCAGGGATTCAATCTTTCGCTTACTGATCTGACATCTAGCTAGTAGGCTGTACTATGTCTCACAACATACATACCTGAAAACCTAGACACATGTTTTTTATGGGAACTGTGGCAATCTCACGGTCCTTCCAGCCATCACAGACATCACTTTCACTCTTGATGTAAAAAACACTTCCAAATGTAAAATGCTGTCTTGCAATCGTTGAAGTGTTTTATTGTAACCAATCAAGCACAAAAAACTCTCTCTAACATATATTGAGGTTGAGTCAACTGTGCGTAAAGAGCGTCAGCTCCTAAAACGCTAAGATCAAACACAGTGCTTAGACAGCTTCTTCCTGCTTTCTTTGTAGTATGGCGTCTCTCTCTGGGTAACAAGAGCCATGTGAGGTGTGTGTGTGTTACAATGGTTAAGGCCTGTCTTATCTTGACAAATGGAGTTGTTTACATCATGCACAGCAGAAAGACATTGTGAAGACCTGGTATGATCAAGACGGATGGCCTTCATTCCCATATACGTCCCTACTCATCTTCCTAATAGAATTTGTACTAGCTGTCAGAATGATGTTGGGAAACTTGATTTTACATGCCAGGATAAGGATCACTTACGTCTCTATTTAAGAACAAGTCACTCAGCATCGACGAAGCTGGGAGTCATTATTTGCAATGATTTTCAATTTACTGTTTATTTAGGGCGGTTCCATTAATAAAGTTATTCGAAGTAACATTGTGTCTCCGAAATTAAATTACACACTATCATATGATCAGCATAACTTCCAATCTCCAGATAAATAACAATAGAAAAAACAACTGCAGGTCCTGTCAGAGTAATAAAAAAGGATGTATAAGACATGACACACCATAAACCACACTTTAGTCAAAACTGTACCAGTGGTTCCAGAAATTGTAGGTAATGTTGAGTATGTGTACCAAATATAATCACTCAAAAAAATCAAGAGATCTGAACAGGTAACCATTAAGGCACCACCATTTCTTAATGTGAATGTTCTTACATAACTTAAATGTTTGCAACATTACTAAACATTGTGGCAGTTCACATACCCATGACTGATTTATGTATTAGTTAATATGCCAAACCACATCTTTTGGGGTCCTTAAGTAAAATTTTATTTGTTGGCCCCCTCTCCCCTCATGGTCCGGGGCTCATAAGCAGTCCAGGGCTCCTGACGCATAGGAACCACCTATGTTGATTATGTCTAGGGCTGGCCCTGCACACACACATAGATTGTTATTGGTCAACATCAGACCATTTCATATTAATAAAATAAGGAAAACATACATTTTGGGCAGTTCAGGAAAAACTATCATTCCAAGTAGACTTTTATACAATATTTTACATAATTCAGCTATTGTCAAATATTTTTGAAAGATTGGTCTATTATACTTAATTACAACAGAAAGAAAATCAATCCTAATACATAATCAAACATCAACAGACAGACACAATCTATATATATCGATTTTCATTGTGGTTTTGAAAGACTTTTCAGGCCAATAAAGGTATCAGCGTATGTGTGTTTTGTTTTCAAAGAGAACCATTCCCACTAGTGTGAAACCAATGTCCAGCTCACATGACTGTATTATTTGTTTGGATGCATATTCTTCACGGCATAAGCTTCATGTTTTTGTTGTCTTTCCTTGTGCTCCAAATGTAATTTAGTTTCTTTTAACCTCTATTTTAAATTCTCTTTTTCTTTAGTTTTACCTTTGCTTCAACTCTAATTTCTACTGCTCCAACTTTGCCTTTCGTTCTAACTCCCTCAGTCCCAGTAGCTCTTTCAAGGGAGCAACTTCTACTTCCGCCCCACTATCTGGGAGGATACCCATCTACACCAAAGCAACTTGTTTAGTACTTTTGACAGGGCAGATGCTGATGTCATAATCTTTTGAAATGTCAATCTGATTTTCCTTGGTACATTTGTCCACCGTCTCCCAAGTGGCCTCTCAAGTGCTTTTAGATCCATGTTTTTTTTTTTTTTGTCTCTATTTTTGGTGTGGTTTTTTTTACAGCTTGTGCTCATGCAATTTGGAAAACGTTTCAACAATTTTATAAATGTAAGTTTTGAGTTGAAGTTTGAAGTGATAATTTTTTTTTATTTACATCAATAATGTACAGTGGAGAGAACAAGTATTTGATACACTGCCAATTTTGCAGGTTTTCCTACTTACAAAGCATGTAGAGGTCTGTAAAATCACATTGTAATTAGTTATTAATTTGCATTTCATTGCATGACATAAGTATTTGATAAATCAGAAAAGCAGAACTTAATATTTGGTACAGAAACCTTTGTTTGCAATTACGGAGATCATACGTTTAATGTAGTTCTTGACCAGGTTTGCACAAACGGCAGCAGGGATTTTGGCCCACTCCTGCATACTGATCTTCTCCAGATTCTTCAAGTTTCGGGGCTGTCGCTGGGCAATACGGACTTTCAGCTCCCTCCAAAGATTTTCTATTGGGTTCAGGTCTGGAGACTGGCTAGGCCACTCCAGGACCTTGAGATGCTTCTTACGGAGCGACTCCTTAGTTGCCCTGGCTGTGTGTTTCGGGTAGCTGTCATGCTGGAAGACCCAGCCACAACCCATCTTCAATGCTCTTACTGAGCGAAGGAGGTTGTTGGCCAAGATCTTGCGATACATGGCCCCATCCATCCTCCCCTCAATGCGATGTAGTTGCCCTGTCCCCTTTGCAGAAAATCATCTCCAGGTGATGTTGTTTCCACCTCCGTGCTTCACACTTGGGATGGTGTTCTTGGGGTTGTACTCATCCTTCTTCTTCCTCCAAACACGGTGATTGGAGTTTAGACCAAAAAGCTCTATTTTTGTCTCATCAGACCACATGACCTTCTCCCATTCCTCCTCTGGATCATCCAGATGGTCATTGGCAAACTTCAGGCGGGCCTGGACATGCGCTGGCTTGAGCAGGGGGACCTTGCGTGCAATACAGGTAATAAGTGGAGAACAGGAGGGCCTCTTAAAGAAAAACTAACAGGCCTGTGAGAGCCGGAATTCTTACTGGTTGGTAGGTGATCAAATACTTTTGTCATGCAATAAAATGCTAATTAATTACTTAAAAATCATACAATGTGATTTTCTGGATTTCTATTTTAGATTCCTTCTCCCACAGTTGAAGTGTACCTATGATACAAATTACAGACTTCTACATGCTTTGAAAGTAGGATAACCTGCAAAATCGGCAGTGTATCAAATACTTGTTCTCCCCACTGTGCTCAGATAAATTAAGGCACCACGTAATCATCACAGTATCACACCAAATCAATTAAACTTCAGGGATACCAATCTGTCCAGTTAGGAAGCATAAGCTATTGTGAATCAATGTCCTCTTTTTTGTTGCAAATTAATGTGACAATAGGTGCACTGGACAGGCAACAGCAAGACAACCACCAAAAACGGAATGGTTTACTCTCTCCTTATCCTTCATGACTGATTGATTGTTTGCTAGTTTTGCATTTTGATAGTGTCCTTGTCAGTACTGGTAGCATGAGGCGTTACCTGCAGCCCATTCAGGTTGCACAGGTTGTCCAGTTATGCCAGGATAGCACATCCATATGTGTCTTTACCACAGGATTTTATATCTCTCCCAGGACAGTCTCAAAACATGAGAGAGAAACCAGGAGACATTCCAATGCACGAGGAGGACTGGACAGGACCTTTGAAGGGCATCAACCCTGCAGCAGGACTGGTATCTGGTCCTTTGTGTGAGGATAAACAGAAGGAGCACTGCCAGATCCCTACAAAATGACCTCCAGCGGTGTGCATGTTTCTGACCAAACTGGCTGGTATGGTTTTATCTTAAATCGTTCCTGCTTGTATTCATACTAGTAGTACGGTAGGCCCCTTTAAGTAATTGAGGGCCCGATGCTTATCCAGATTGGCGTAATTTTTTGAGTGCCCAATAAATCTGCCCAAATGAAATATCCATGTCAACAAGCACCGGTAACACATGCAAAGAAACAAGACATACAGCGCTAATATCAGGTTGCCTGCTTGAGAACAGGCAACCTGATAAAGGTAATGAAATAATGTGTTATCCATAATAACGAGATATACAAAATTATGTATTGGCCTAATTACATCGTATTTTTCCCCTATGAACGTTCCAATTTTTTTTTATTTAAGTCTACTTCCCGCGGCTACACTAACAAGTGGAGAAGGGCTACCACACAATGTTGACACTAACCACGAATGCTGTCCATTCCATGTTAGATGTGCAGATGACACGGGACACTCCCAAGGTTGCTAGCTGTCTGCCTCCGCTTGACCGGTGGTGGTGAGTAGTTCCAGCAGAAGTATTCAAAGCTCCCCTCAGGGACCCCAACCATATATTTATACCTGATTAGACTTTTCAGGTTAATTAGTGATTTAGTTATGCTCGTTACAAGCTAAAACCAAATTGTGAAATGTTTGGGGTTCCCGACAAGAGGTTTAAACACTTGGGAGCTCTTTTATACAGCACACCAGTAATGTAGCCACTCACAATTGTATGAGTATACTTAACATGTATTTTAAACAGAGATAAATTAGGCAAAAGAGAATAAATAAGATTTCTGTTGCTCCCTGCAGTTCACAATCTTTCCCCAATGTACCTTAATAAATTATACAGGTCTTACTATGTATTTCAGTTCAGAACTACATGCTGTTATAAACAATTTTAAGTAATGAATTAAAGAGCAGCATTAATAAATGTTGGTAACAGACAATGGACTGCTAATTTAAGCATTTTATATTAAAGTGAATTAATCAAATACTAGCCTAAATCCATTGTGAGTTGCTAACATTTATGACTGCTGAACAGAAACCTTTAAACATCGTAGTATTTCACACAATCTCATCAACATATGCTCCTCTGTCTCTCACATTAAATAATTAAGTTATCATTTAAGCAGTTAAACATCCTGGTGTATCCTTTCAATATTAATTGGGTGAACAGTCAGAG
Source organism: Novumbra hubbsi (assembly GCA_016801125.1). Classification (NCBI taxonomy): domain Eukaryota; kingdom Metazoa; phylum Chordata; class Actinopteri; order Esociformes; family Umbridae; genus Novumbra; species Novumbra hubbsi. Next base: position 14,255 of record JACXGK010000439.1, read on the forward strand.
CTTAGATAGACATATGGGCTGTGGGTGAGCATTCATTACTACACACTCAAGAGAAAATATTCAACACATCTTGCATTTTGGCAAATTATTATTCCTTCAATTATTCTTTAAAGGATAGCTCCACTCTCTCAAAAACCGAAGATATTCTCCAAACCATTCACACCAGAATGTTCACCATAGTCGGACAGTCACAGACCAGTTGTGCGCTTATGTACCAATATGTACGTATGTACGTATGTAAGCACCAATATTTTTTGAACTATGTTAATTGAGTCATTTGTGTTGTCAATACATCCAAACATGTTCTTACTTTAGCCCTTTTCCAAATCGTATACAGCTGTTACTTTGAGGGTAGAGGAGGAGTCTCAGACCCAACCTTGAGGAATTGTCCACTGGTGATTCATTAGAGCCATGATGAACAAACTGCTTGGTCAGAGGCTTGGGAGGAGAGTGGAGAAGGTGGATGCTCGATAAACCTTAGCTAAGGTCACAATCAATCTCCCGGCCTGAGGGGAGGGCTACTCATGACTCCGCTGACCAGGGATGATGGATGAGGCCAACTATGGGAGGAGAAAGTGTCCATTATTTCCCTGTAAGAGTTAGCAACAGCTAGCACAAAGGGGTTTCCTTAGTTACAATTCAGCCCGATCCATGCTGTGAGACACCATTGGATACACAAATGCTGTTTCTCGCAACACAGTGCAGCTAGGTGATGCGGTACTGGCATTACATCAATGTGACATTATCCTTGACGGTACGAGTCACATCCTTCCAGCATTTGCATGTCCCTGTCAAGATTTATCCACAGGTGCATAATATAGTGGTTGATAACAGGATTTGCAATATTTTTTACCCCTGACTCTTTTCAAATATATTGGTAAAGCAAAAGAGCAGTCAACTCAATTGTAGGTCATGAGACCCGAGCAAAAACAATAACACCGAATTCAACCTCGGTATCAGAACACAAGATGGAATATCTGCTGTCTGCCTGCTTCCCGAGGATGTCAAGACTGGGGGAAGGGTGACTGCACTATGCAACTGAGAAAAATGACCCTTCATGTATCATCCATTCAAATGATTTGCTCTGAGACAGTGACTGGTGGATGTGAAGGACCCCGTCAACTCACAGCGCATCGGCCTCGGTCAACAGTATGACTAGTGGAAAGTATGTCTAAAACAGACGATATTTGGGGTCTTTCAGCATCATAATAGCTTTGTAAGATGTAGGTCTTTACAGTTAAGCTTGGAGGCGCGTGAGCAGTAGTTTTCATACTCCACCCGGCACCTTACCCACGAGAGGGTCAGAGGGGTTGAGATGGTAAACCCTCTGGTATGATGGTAAACCCTCGGGTATGATGGTTAACCCTCTGGTATGATGGTTAACCCTTTGGTATGATAGTAAACCCATTGGTATGATGGTAAACCCTCTGGTATGATTGTGAACACACTAGTATTATGGTAAACCCTCTGGTATGATTGTGAACACACTGGTATGATTGTGAACACACTGGTATGATTGTAAACTCCCTGATATGATGGTAAACCCACTTCAGAGGAAGGCCAATTGAATCTGAAAATAATGCTATGGATGGATGGACTACTACTACTGGATGTACTACTATCCTATACTCTGTTGAAACTTTATCTGTGTTCAGTATTAATGCTGGAACTTGTAGTCTTTTATAAACAGATGAGTAAAGAAGGAATGCTGCAATATTCACATTAGCTCATTCTAAACAGTTTTTTGTTGTTGCCACTTTTATTACCCAAATGTGTCACTGCAAACATCAGTATTTAGTACATAACGTAAGTGCGCTATGGTCAAATTTCCCTACAGACAAAAAGCGGTGACAAAAAGTGTGAACAATCCGCCAACATGACGGTTGCACAGCTACCCCAGAACCTCCGACAATGGAACCCCTTGACTAGTCGTCTAGTCTTTTCCAGGCACCTGGCTTTGAGGGTACTTTTCTGTTTCTCCTTTATATGTCCGCCAGGCAAAAGCATAGGAGTGCAATTGATATTTTGAAGGGTACACATTTTATTCTTTTTGCAAAAGTGATCATAATATTGGAAGAATGACCATTTTGCTTCTGTGCCCATGCCGTCTGGGCACAGAATATTGCATCCAATCTGTTCCATGTGTTCTCTATGGCACACAGATATTGGCCTTTTTCTATGACCTTGTAAGTCTCATCTCCTTTTAAGATGGTTGAAATCACACTTGATGATTATAGGATGAACAAAGCACTTATTTCCGTTTGTCAAGATTGACAGATACTCATTTGATTGGCGCTGGAAACGCAAACCATGATGAAAAAAATCAAAGTCTAGTTAGTATGTAGTTAGTATGTAGTTATGCACAATTGCGTGGTGCATTGGCAAAGAAACTTGAATGTGTTGTATATATCTAAAATACTTTCAGTTATTGCTGTTAGTGGTTGTAATTCTCAACTCCCCATCTGGTAAATGTCAAATGGTCTCTCTGTTCATTTATTCTACACATTTTACTTGGTGTGGCGGTGGGTACAGTCCCCTAGCTATAATATATGCAATGGCTATAAACATTATTCACCCCCTTGGACTTTCCCACATTTCATTCTTTTACAACGTGAAATGCAAATGTATTCATTTAGGGATTTTTGATGCTGATTTAACACAAAGAAAGTACATCATTTGAATGTGAATAATTAAATCTGCAAATTGTTCTAAATGAGTTCCAAATACATAACAGAAAACAAGACTAAGGGGTATAAATCCTTTAGAGAGCCTAAAGAGCGGTTACAAAAGTAATTTACAGATTGTTGATAGTAAACCACTGATAGAGAATCTACCAAATTGGGACTAGGCGTCTCCAGATAATGTGGAACCAGAGTTTGTCACAAGCAACAGCAGTTATAAAACAGTACAGTGAAAAGCCTTCTGGCCAGATCTATCCCTACACCACGTGGTGTACAGTCTGGGCAGGACCGTTGGCTGACAGCTAAGAATGTCGTCTTTCCAATCTCAGGGTAATAAAGGTCCAATTCCTACAGGCCTGAATGCTGCTGCGTCCAGGTGTACTGAACGGGTCTTCCACTCTCCCAACACATGCCCCCTGGCACATGCCCCCTGGCACTATCTTCCATTACTGCTGTGAATGCTGGGACACCTCCCAGGTACCCGTGCGTGTTATAATTGATGGTTAGTTTTCTGCTAGACCGTGATTATCTAGGAGACATACCGTGAAACTTTTCTCTCCCAGCACACTTTGGACCTTGAGTTAAAAAGTACCACCTGTGTCTACTGTACAAAACCTTTCACACAACTGCTTCACACATCTTGCTACTAAACTCAAGCATCTATGCTATATTGTCACTTTAAAGTTTAACCTTCAATGGTAGACATAGATTAATGGGTTATTTTGTCTTCCAGGAAAATTTTCTGTTGGCATTTACTTCCTCTGGGACAACCGGTTAAATGATTGGCTGACTTGGAAAGTAAAATGTTTTCTGAATTTGATGGCACTGAGGGAAAGATGGCTTTTAAAAGATCAAGTCACAAACTAGTTGATGCTTGAAAAAAATAAATAACTACATGAACATGTCCTGCTAATACATATTTGTGATGTACTGATTATTTGTGTCTAGGACTTTAATATTTGTCTTGACTGATCAGACTGAAGTTGAAGAATAGTGTCATAACATAACCTCATGTTTGCTTCCTGTTTTGTGTTTCAGTAAAAGTAGCATTGTTAGAACCTATGCTTAGTGTTAGTGGAAACGGTAGTATTAGTGTTAATAGAAATGGTAGTATTAGTGTTAATAGAAATGGTAGGATTAGTGCTAGTAAATATGGTAGTATTAATAGTAGGGGAAATGGTAGTATTCATGTTATGATGCACATTCCCCACAGCCAGACAGGTTACTAGAAATAGACACAGATTGCCCTTAGAGCCGGCAGAAACATTCAACTGGTTTTCCTAACTAGGCAATGAGTTGCAATCAGAGCCTGAGTCGACTCTTATGGGGGGTTGAGCGGCAGAAAAACCTTGTCATTAGCGACTCTATTACCTGGCGATCATACATTGTTTACCAGATGGCTGAACAGAGGCCAATCTGGAGTTGTTGCTGACAATGTGTTAAACTGGCAAGTATAGAGAGTATAGAGATATTGTTATTCACCGTGGCACTAACAATGTTGGGATGAAACATTCAGAGCTTACAAAGCAGAACACAGCTTAGACTTGAAAACTAGCTTGAACATGTCTGCATCCAGTAAATGTCTCTGGTCCCTTCCCAGTTAGAATGTAGTGATCAGCTATACGGCAGACTCTGGCCAGAGTTCTGTATGCCACTGGAGATAGAGTTTGTAGATAATTGGCGGTCTATCTGGTACTCATCCACATATAACATCCTGAACTGCGGAAGAGTGATGGACTCCATCCTAGCAGGAGTGCTGCTTTTCTTTAATCCAAGAACACAGACAGGAGCCTAACTCCTGTAGCCTCACCATGAGATGGCTAGGTTATTGGAGTCTGTCAGCCTAGTTTCCTCCATTAAGACTGTGCTTGATCTTGGTGGTGTTCACCATAGGAATGTCACTGGAATAAAGCCGTCCTCAATTTTGGTCGTAAAACCCACAGACAGTGATTGTACCACTGACCACAAAAATTTAATTTGTTGATTTGC
>JACXGK010000439.1:19024-43941 GCA_016801125.1 Novumbra hubbsi
CACAATTCTTACTTTGTGGAATAGATGTTGTGGATCATCTAACAGTTTTTCCTCATATTCTTGTTATATCAGAGATGAGGCGGCCGAAGAGAGTTGGCTGCCAGATAGATGAGGCCACCAGAGAGTGGAGGCCGCTGCTGAGAGGAGGCCGCCGGATAGAGGAGGCCGCTGCTGAGAGGAGGCCGCCGGATAGAGGAGGCCACTGCAGAGAGGAGGCCTTCAGATAGAGAAGGCCACTGCAGAGAGGAGGCCTCCGGATAGAGGAGGCCACAGCAGAGAGGAGGCCTTCAGATAGAGAAGGCCACTGCAGAGAGGAGGTCTCCGGATAGAGGAGGCCACAGCAGAGAGGAGGCCTCCGGATAGAGGAGGCCACAGCAGAGAGGAGGCCTCCGGATATAGGAGGCCACTGCAGAGAGGAGGCCACCGGAGACAGACAAGTAAAAGACTTAAAAAAATATTTTACAATACATGAAATACGTCATTTCGTTGCAATGGTGATTAAAATGTTAATTGATTTTAGTAATAAATTATAGCAAATATATATTTTGTTTTTCTTGATGTGTGTAATCGATTTTGATTGTTGTTACTACTTTTGGTGTAGAAAACAAAACTTCTGGGACATCCTGGCGCACCTGAAAATGGCAAATAAAGAAATAATAATAGTTACATTTTACTTCATATAACTTCAGTACCTAAAAAAATCTCAAGTGCATTAAAGCAACATAAATAAAAAATATTTTTGTGGATCAAAAAACATTTGTTCTAGCACCATCCGTTATGGTCTTCATCGCCATGTCTGTGTCTAATTAAACCATAACGCCATGGGTATTCAATCACACTTTCAGGGGCACTAAAGTTATTTCACGACTGAGTGGGTTTTATGCATTCACTCTTTCAAAAGCACATTTCTTATTACCTTATATTTTCTCCCTACATGTGGATGACGGTAACTTTTTAACCGGTTTGGCATTTGTAAAAATGTTGCTCACAGGCTCATGCCACACTTGAATGTGAAACAAAAGTCGGTTTCTCCCATGCCTCTCTTCATATGATTACTGCTCAAAATCATGCTTATTATGTTTTTATATGGAAATGCTAAACTGCAATAATATTGTCATTTGTGGCCTTCCATCTGCCTGTCGCACTGGTGCATCTTTATCATTGGTCCTTCATCATTCCCCTTGGATGACATCACAGAAGTATTATGCTGCTTATCATGTGTTACTCGGAGGAGCAAAACACTTTACCATGGTGTCAGGAAGCAACACTTTGACCATCTTTCACCAGGGGTTATATTGGGGTTGGGTTGGTTTTAGTTATATGGTATTGTAGAAATGTCATCTTCTAACAGAAAAGCTCTTTGCCCATATTATCAGTCAGGTATAATATTTACTGTAGCAATGAGCACGTACAGACATGGTAAAAGTAGTTGGTAATCCTTCCACAAAAAATAAAGAATACACAACTTTCTCTGAAATAACTTAATTGGCAAATTAAGTAGCATCCAACATTTTATATTTAATAGAAATAGACTTTTTTCTATTTTCTATTCAACATAAGATTGTAAATAATAAAACAATAATAACACATGAAAAATGCTTGTGAAAAAAAACCCAAGCACTGCAATCAAACATTATCTGTAGCACTCAATGAGATTTCTACACCTGATAACAGGTAGATTGGCCCACTCATAGAGGGCCACTTCAGAATGGTCCAATGTTTTGTTCTCATCTATTATTTGGTGCTTTTAGCCGTGTGTTTGGATCATTATCCTGTTGGAGGACCCATGACCTGCAACTGAGACTGAGCTTTTTGACACTCACTAGGCTGTACGTTTCGCTCAAGAATGCCTTGTTAGTCTTGAGATTTCACTGTGTCTGGCACACATTCAAGGCCCACTGTGCCAGATGCAGCAAAGCAGCCCCAAAACACAACTGAGCCCCATGTTTCACTGTAGATATGGTGTTCTTTTCTTTGAAAGCTTCTTGTTGTTTGTGAACATAGAGCTAATGTGACCTGCCAAAAAGCTAAAGTCCATCTGTCCAAAGGACGTTCTCCCAGAAGGATTGTGGCTTGTCAATATGCATTTAAAAAAATTGCTATTTTATGTTTCTCTTTAAAATGTGGGGTCCTCTTGGTCTTCTTCCATGGAGCCGACTATTGCTCAAAAAGTGACGGAGGGTGCAATCTGAAACTGACGTACCTTCACCATGGATCTTGTATCTCTTTGGCAGTAATCCTTGGTTCTTTTATATTCACACTATCCTTCTGTTCAATCCGAGGTTGATATTTCTTTTGCGGTCGCACTCCCAGGGAGGTTGGCTACAGTTTCAAGGACCTTGAACTTCTTAATAATTTTTGCAACTATTTTCACAGGAACATCAAGCTGCTTGGAGATGGTCTTGTAACCTTTATCTTTATCATGCTTTTCTAAAAATATTATCTATTTATCTTTCAAATCTCCTCAGACAAGTCTCACCTTTGCTTTCTCTGGTTCATTTTCAGTGTGGTGCACACAATGATACCAAACAGCACAGAGAATACTTTTCTCAATTCAAATAGGCTGAATGACTGATTACAAGATTGGAGACATGTGCGATACTAATTAAATACACACATTTGTTTAATATATCTCTATAATCTAATTATTTATTATCTTTTCTAAAGGGTACCAACACATGTTTCCATTGCCATTTCAGAATATCTTTGTAGAATAAATAATAATTCTAACAATAATACATGTAGATTAATTGCAGCATAGTAGATACATTTAGATTTCCTTAAAGTACTCTTGAAATGTCTGTGTATCACAAGATGCAAGTCCAGACACAGTACCTAATGTTACCCCTTTTTTATGCCCCTGCTCTCGGATACTTGTTTCTTTTATAAAAGGCTAAATTATTTTTTTAGAATGAGAGTTTAAACATATATATTCTATTTAAGGTGATACCTGGAGTTGGTGGAAGTACACCACCATAAAGTTTAGACATGTAATGTTGACCACTCTCTTTTTCTGCATAAAAAATGTACAGTGAGGCAAAAAAGTATTTAGTCATCCACCAATTGTGCAAGTACTCCCACTGAAAAAGGTGAGAGAGGCTTGTAATTTTCATCATATGTACACTTGAACTATGACAGACAAAATGAGAAAAGAAAATCCAGAGAATCACATTGTAGGATCTTTAATGAATTTAATTGCAAATTGTGGTGGAAAATAAGTTTTTGGTCAATAACAGAAATGTATCTCAATACTTTGTTGTATACCCTTTGTTGGCAATGACAGAGATCAAACGTTTTCTGTAAGTCTTCACAAGGTTGGTTGGTGTTCTTTGGAAGCAACTCAGCATTCTTTGTCCTCCAAACATGACGAGTTGAGTTTTTACCAAAAAGTTATATTTTGGTTTCATCTGACCATATGACATTCACCCAATCTTCTTCTGGATCATCCAAATGCTCTCTAGCAAACTTCAGACGGGCCTGGAGATGTACTGGCTTCAGCAGGGGGACACGTCTGGCACTGCAGGATTTGAGTCTCTGGCGGCGTAGTGTGTTACTGATGGAAGGCTTTATTACTTTGGTCCCAGCTCTCTGCAGGTCATTCACTAGGTCCCCCCGTGTGGTTCTGGGATTTTGTGATCATTTTGACCCCACGAGGTGAGATCTTGGGTGGAGCCCCAGATCGAGGGAGATTATCAGTGGTCTTGTATGTCTTCCATTTCCTAATAATTGCTCCCACAGTTGATTTCTTCACACCAAGCTGCTTACCTATTGCATATTCAGTCTTCCCAGCCTGGTGCAGGTCTACAATTTTCTTTCTGGTGTCCTTTGACAGCTCTTTGGTCTTGGCCATAGTGGAGTTTGGAGTGTGACTGTTGAGGTTGTGGACAGGTGTCTTATATACTGATAACAAGGTCAAACAGGTGCCATTAATACAGGCAACGAGTGGAGGACAGAGGAGCCTCTTAAAGGAGAAGTTACAGGTCTGTGAGAGCCAGAAATTTTGCTTGTTTGTAGGTGAACAAATACTTATTTTCCACCATAATTTGCAAATAAATTCATTCAAAATCCTACAATGTGATTTAACACATTGTTAGTTTTCTGTGTTATGTTTTTAATTTTTCATTCCTCCATTCAAATTATTATCACTATATCACAGTATACTTGAACGGGATTACAGTAGCAAATGTCAATGAGGTGGGTATGCTCAGGTAGAGTTTCTTTTAGGTTAAGTTGGTATCAGTGTTGTTTGACTACTGAATGCCAGCTAACCCTAACCCAAGAAGCCATGTATATAAAAAGTGTAAATTATAGAGGACTGAAAAAGAACATTTGATATTTATTGAGGGGAATTAAATATTAATGGTTTAATAAAAGTTATATATATTTTTGTTTTACTGTAGCATCCATTATCCTCATGTACATAAACAAAAATGTTTCACATCACTTCATCTGAGAGAAGTGAATGTATTAAATCTAGAATCAAATATTGATGATATGGTAAACATATAATTTATAATCTGTTGCATATCTAACAGTTTCATCACATAACCACCTCTCTAATGCACATTTCTGAATGAAATAAAAGGTTTATGCTGTGGTAAGGGAATAGCATAGTTTGTTTATGGCAAATTCGCATTTTCAAACCAGGTACAGTGAGCATAATCAATAATAAACGAGTACACTGAGCACAGAACAGGATTTGACTGTAACACTCAAAAAGAAGTACAACAGTTTAACCAATGAACTATTAATGAATGACCGTGCAGAGAGTGCAGAGAGTACGAAGGATGCTTAGTATTGATGTATTGATTTAATTGCTTGTGTAGGAAAGTACTGTATTTATTTTGTTTAACATGAGCCTGTTTTGGGGATGGATGAAAGTGGTGTTAAATGAGGGTACAAAGTAAGACTTGATGTGTTCAGAGGTTTGACATCAGGGCACAACTAGAATGGAGTTGATATAATCAGATGCTTTAGGGCATGACAGGCTCATGAGACAGGGCATGAGGGTTTTGTAAAAAGCTGCACTGATGACAGACTAATGAATATATATTTCACAGCCACTGTACGCATTTGGCACAGCAAGGCAATGTGGGCTGTTGTGATGGCAAAGGTGGGTGAGGGTGGTGATGCAGTGTTTGCCTTCTCATCCGTCAGTGGTTTCCTGAATGAATCAGAACACCTATCAGACTTTTCTTATATTTAAAAGATAGAAGAGATAGTTTGTCAGAGTATCACTGTACAACACTTCTACTGCAGCTCTTTAAATGCCTGAAACAGATACTTTGTGTAAATTGCTATTGGCCTGAGGGAGGAAGCCCAGGATCAAAGTGATTCTCCATGGGCCCGGGAACCAGCCAGTCTAGCTAGAGGATATTTTGCAGGGTGTTGACAATGAGGCAGTAGTGTAGGTGATCGTCATGACAGTGAGCAAAATGACAAAGGGCAAGAGGTAGTCCACTAGGTTGACAAAGGGCAAGAGGTAGTCCACTAGGTTGACAAAGGGCAAGAAGGAGTCCACTAGGATGACAAAGGGCAAGAGGTAGTCCACTAGTTTGACAAAGGGCAAGAGGTAGTCCACTAGGTTGACAAAGGGCAAGAAGGAGTCCACTAGGATGCCAAAGGGCAAGAGGTAGTCCACTAGTTTGACAAAGGGCAAGAGGTAGTCCACTAGGTTGACAAAGGGCAAGAAGGAGTCCACCAGGATGACAAAGGGCAAGAAGGAGTCCACTAGGATGACAAAGTGTTTGAAAGAGTGCCCAAGGAACCCTAACCCTGGATCAGTGATGACATCACACACCATCTTACCACACAGGCCTGGTCAGTGGTTGCCAGCTTCCTTTCTACCTTTGTTGTCGTTTTTCTACATTAATATAATCTTTTTGGGAGATTTAGATTTTGCTAGCTGACTATCTATCTGACCTGTTGCTTGCTGAATGTGAAGATATGGCTGATTAAAACTAGGGAGCAGCTGGGGGGGGGGGGGGGCTGAAGAACAGTACTGTATATACAAAGCATAGCAATAGAAAGATTAAAAGGAGTAATTGATTTGACGCCCCCTTTCCCGAGTGATTCAGATTCAAGTTATCTAATTGGATTTTCAGATACAAATTGGCAGACTGAGCAAAGATACATACACTTTGATTATAGTAATTGCAGTACATCTGCCTTTTTGCAAATGCTATTAAAAGTACATATAAATTCAGTTTTCACTGTAAATTACCTTTCAAATCTTGAACAGTTAATTTTATTTATGCTTACTGTAAATGTACAACTTTGGAAAAATTTACGAGACCACTATCCATTCCCAAAAAGTTAAAAAGTTGAGAAAGACATTTTGAGTGAGAAAAACAGTTTAATTTAAAAGATAACTGCAAATTGAACCTTTCGGTTCCTCACTCAACTCAAACTTTCCTTATGAAAATTTTTGGAAATCTGTAATAAAAGATATGATATATAATAAAATATAATTTTCTAATCTAATCTGGCCATACTTGTAATATTATTTGATGGGGCTTGCGTGGGAATTATTTTATAGCCCATGTGTAAATATTTTCAAAAACCTGTAGTTGTGTGGGTAAAATTTGGTGCCAATACGTCAGAGATTACAAAACAAAAAAGTTTACACTGTTACCATGGAAATCACTACAACAGGACATTTGGGTCAGCCCTCAAATTATTTGCTATTGGTTTAAATACATCTAGACCAGGGGTCTCAAACTCGCGGCCCGTGGGCCAATTGCGGGCCGCAAGACGATATTTTGTGGCCCCCACCTTAATATGAGAGTTTAATGTTAACGCGGCCCCCGAGTTTTATATGAATGGCACTTTACAGTGTTGTGTGCAGAGCTGAACAAACCTACCAGTCACGGTGGGGTATATGGCTCTTGGGGCGGGACATTGACCGGGCTTGATGCAATCAGAAAAACATTTCTCAATGAGGGAAAGTTACAGCAGCGTTGCCATGGAGAGTTGCCACCTGTCCATCTGCAATAACAGTCCCCGATAACCCAGACCAATTATAGGGTTGCACCTTTATTTGGGGGTCATTATTTTTTTATTTGCATTGCCTCACACAATGAACACTACATATATTTCTATATGATGTCATAAACACGGCTAAACACAACAGTGACACCAAGTGGAATTAAAATATATTCCACAGCCCCAAACATGTCTTTTTTAAAGCCTGCAGTGAAGAGAAAGGTTGGTGATGAGCACAGACAATTCCAGGAAAAGTGGGAGATGCAATATTTCTTTGTTGAGCACAGGGGCACCCCGACGTGTCTTATTTGCACAGAGAAAGTTGCGGTGCACAAGGAATACAATTTGAAATGTCATTACACAACTAGACATGCTGAGGAGTATGCAAAATACCAGGAAGATGAGAGAGCCAACCCGGTTGCAAATCTTAAAACATGTCTACTGAGGCAACAAGATTTCTTCAAGAAAGCAACCTAAGAGAATATTGCAGCAGTCGAAGCTAGCTACGTGGTTAGTGAGATGATTGCTAAGGCGGGAAAGCCATTCACAGAACAATAATTCGTCAAAAAGTGCATATTACAGGCTGCAAGTATAGTCTGTCCTTAAAAGAAAGGTCAGTTAAGCAACATCAGCCTTTCTGCCAAAACCGTAGCAGAGCGCATTTCTGACCTGTCAAGTAACATTTATTATCAACTGTGTGAGAAAGCCAAATATTTCAGTGTATACTCAATTGCTCTTGATGAGACCACAGACATCAGAGACACTGCCCAGCTCGCAATGTATGTCCGTGGTATTGATGACAATTTTGAAGTAATAGAGGAGTTGCTCACAGTAATTCCAATGCATAGCCAGACCACTGCTCAGGAGATATTTCACCAGCTGTGTGATGCCATTGCGAATGCCGGTTTGCCATGGAAGAGGTTGTTGGAATAACAACCGATGGAGCGCCATCAATGACAGGGAGGAAAAATTGACTGGTGGCACTTGGTCAAAAAAAACTGGAAGAGGAGGGTGTAGAGGAGGCCATTGCTCTGCACAGCATTACCCATCAGCAGGCCCTTTGCAGCAAATGCCTGAAGTTTGACAATGTGATGTCTGTCGTTGTGAAATGCATCAACCAAATCAGATCCAGGGGCTTAAAGCACTGAAGATTCTGTGCTTTTTTAGAGGAAATAGAGTCAGAATATGGGGATGTGCTCTACTTCACCGAGGAACATTGGCTCAGCAGGGGAAACGCCTTGAAGAGATTTTTTGAGTTGAGAGCAGAAGTGAAAGCCTTCATGGAGAAGGATGGGGTGGCTGTTCCTGTGCTAAGTGATCCCAAATGGCTCATGGACTTAGCTTTTCTTGTAGATATCACACATGAGCTTAATGACCTAAACAAGAAGTTACAAGGCCAGGGGCAACTCGTCAGCGTGGCAACGTGGGAGCATTCTCCACAAAACTTGTGTTATGGAAAGCCCAGCTCTCTCAGACAAACCTTTGCCATTTCACAGCATGCAAGGCACTCGTGGATGCAGGCACACCATTCAGTGGTGAGAAGTATGTTGATGCCATCTTGAAGCTACAGGAGGAATTTGATCACAGATTTGCAGACTTCAAGACACACAGAGCCACATTTCAAATTTCTGCGGACCCCTTCTCCTTCGATGTGCAAGATGCCCCTCCTGTGCTTCAAATGGAGCTCATTGACCTGCAGTGCAACTCTGACCTCAAAGCCAAGTTCAGGTAGGTGAGTGGAAAAGCAGACAAGCTTGGGCGATTTTTGAGAGAATTGACCCCCAGCTTCCCTGAGCTTACCGGAATCTTCAAGCGGACCATGTGCCTTTTTGGGAGCACGTACTTGTGGGAAAAGCTCTTCTCCACCTTGAACTTCAATAAGTCCAAGTACAGGTCCAGACTTACTGATGATCATCTTCAAGCCATACTGAGGGTCTCAACTGCTTCCTCCCTCAAGACAAATGTGGCTCAGCTATGCGAGAGGAAGCTAGCTAGGTCTCTAGCAGCAAGGAGTAGGCAAGAAAAGCCATGTTCAGAAGAACAGTTTGTGTTCTTCAATGTTCCATTCATGTTCAGGACAATTCATGTTCAGAAGAACCCATTGAGGTAAAAAAACTGTTAATACAGATTTTTAAATCTGAATACAGCAGATATAGAAGACTGAAGAAACCACACATAGTTGCTGACTAGAGAAATCTAATTATTATTATTTTATTTATTTATTACTGATTTATTTACTTATTTACTTATTAATTCTTAATTTGTTTAGTTATTTTTTCATCTTATTTTGTGTTAAAAAATAATGACATTTGAGAGGATTGGAATTTTTTTAACCAAGCTTTTCTTGTGGAATGCCCGATGCGGTCCAGCCTCACCCAGACTCTGCCTCCAGCGGCCCCCAAGTAAATGAGGTTTGAGACCCCTGATATAGACCTTATGCGGTGGTTCCCAACCTTGCTCAGTTACTGTAAAATCAACAGAATACCGTTCTGCACGGAGTACCCTTGAAGTACCCCCTCATGGTAAATTTACTAGTGAGACTATGGTGTCGTGAGTTTTCTCAAGTACCCCTTGTGGGAAGTACCCCCGGGGGTCCTAGTAGCCCTAGTTGGGACCCACTGACCTAATGAATAAGCCACTTACGGTCATAAACATTATGTGGGTGTGGTCTGGCACATTAATGTATACAAATCTGGTACTGATCGTAATATACATTTTTTTTTTACTTCCATCGTAAGTACGTTAAAAAGCAGCTTTTACGTGTAGAAATGTTGTGGGTTCATACAAGTCATAAAATACAGCATTCATGTTTGATGATAGTCCAACTCATTCTTCCTTAGACTGCTAAATTTGATAGTCAATAGCTTCGATATGATGCACCAATTCCCTTCAACTTCCAGATTGCGATTACAAATGCTAGCATGGTAGCCTTTTTCAAGCTTTTCGTACTGTTTGCTTTGTTACCATAATGCCTGCTTGAGGGAGTTGATGAACTGAACAGAATACAGGCCAAGCACAGTACTCTGTTGGGAAGCATCAAAACCATGCTCTCTTCATACAAGGTCAACGGGAAAATACGGGTGAAGCATGGCGATTGACGCTGCAGCCTGTTTGACGCAGGTCTCCAGTTTATCAGGTCCCATCTGCTACATTTCAGATGGCGTACAATGGGGGAGGGGGAGGGGAGAGGAGGGGATACACACAGAAGGGAGAAGGAGAAAGATAAAGGACATGGAAGGCGGGGACAATTATGGAGATGGAAATAGAGAGATGAGAGGATGGAAGATAGAGATGAGAAGATTGGAAGAGAGAGATAAGACGAGAAGGGGAGAGAGAGATGACAGGATGGAAGAGAGAGATGAGACGAGGAGGGGAGAGATGAGACAAGGAGGAAAGAGAAAGATGAGTGGATGGTAATTATGAGAGATGAGAGGATAAGAGAGAGATGAGAGGATGTTGATCGAGAGAAATGAGAGGAGAGGAGATAGATTATACGAGGAGGGAAAAGAGATGAGAGGATGGGAGGGAGAGATAAGAGGGAGAGAGAGATGTGAGGAGGGATGAAAGGATGGGAGAAGGAGATGAGAGAGATAGAAATTGGGAGGGAAAAATAAATGTTTTCTCATTACCAACTGTAAGGGTTCGGCTGTTGAGTTTAGGATTAGGTTAAGGACTAGGATAAGGGTTAGTGCATTTGATACCATCCTCACAGAGGTCACTAGAGTAAGTTATCCATTTTCATTTGTGTTGGTTTCTTGACGTGGACCAATTTGAGCAATGTATTGTCCTGTTATAAAACATCAAAACATTTTAATGTGGTTTGAAAGATTAAATGTGTACATCTAACTACGTAGAATAATGGCAATTCATAACTACTTTACAACAACTAAAAATAATATCACTTTACTTCAAAAATGTATGTCTCAATAACCTGACACGGAGGTAAATGAGATAAGAGTCTACAAACCAGATGTTAAGTAGCATGATTAAAATTCACGTAATTAAAGTAATTTAGACTGTGATGCTGCAGTTGGTATTGACATGAGAGCATGTGACAAACATATTAACACCAATTATTGATGAAAGAAAATATACAAGTAACTTCACAGTTCATCACACATTGGGTCTTAATGAACATAATATATTAAAGATCAAACAGATTTACTGTACACGGCAATTTACTGAGAACAAAATGACTTAACGATTGTCAATGGAAACCAAAATCAACCTATTTAGGGCTGAATTCAAACTTACACGGAAAATCGAAGTAAACAATTTAAATCACAGACTGTTCCAACTTGTGCGCATTTCATGACAGCAACTCATAATGTGACTCAGTAGTGTGTATGGCCCCCACGTGCCTGTATGCACTCCTGACCACGGCTAGTCTTGCTTCTGATGATGCAGCGGATGGTGTCATGGGGGATCTCCTCCCAGGCCAGTCGATGACTTCAATGCCTTTGTCATCCAGGAACTGCCTACTCACTCCTGCATTGTCCTGCACCAGGAGGAAGCCAGGGCCCACTGCAGCAGTGTTCGGTCAGACGGTGCGACGGAGCATTTCATCCCAGTTCAGCAGTCACTCCAAGGATGTGAAACTAACGTGACAGGTCAATATCAATGACGTTTTATACTGTGGTTATTACATGTTCCCTTCGTTTTGTTAAGCAGTATATTTAAAAAAGATGAAAACCGCATCTTACATAACAACGTACAACCGTTGTGCCATAATGCCACTATAAAGACATTTATTAAAGCATATATGCCTCGGAAATAACAAAGTTGACATTAGTGTAATTTGATTCTATGTGTATGGTTAGACTGATGCCATTGTGTCTTCAAGAGATGTCTTTTTCTGATCCGTAAAACAATACTTTTTCACTTCCAAACAGCATCATTTTTTTCTATTCCATCCAGCACAGACGTTTCTGATAGCTAATTAGTAGGTGAATGCTACTGATAGCCAATTAGTAGGTGAATGCTACTGCTAGTTAATTAGTAGCTAATTAATACAGAGTTGTATAGTAGTTACCCCAATACCTATATTAAAGTGTATACATTTACTGTAAATTGTAGTGGATTACAGCACATGCTAAATGCTCAATTGGAACAAGTAAGAATAGTTTAGGGTAAATTATGCCTTGTTTCACTGAGATCTAGCGCTTCTGAAATTTATGTGATTGGTCTTGGAGGTGTGGCATCATTTGTTGTAAATTACATGTTTATTGTTGACTTTGTTTTTAATTATTCCACTTCTTTCCAGTTACACAAATTCATTAGTTATATATGCATATGATGTGGGCTGTCAACAAATGTACACAACAGAATAATCAGAATAACAGTCTGGCAGAATAATAACAATAATAATAATAACATTCAGTTAAATCGATGGCATTACATGGTTATTTTTGGTTACAGACATTGCCAGTTTTTTAACCAGACAATGTTTTACAATTTCTCATCAGGAGGGCTATTTTTACTTGAGTCCACTTCAAGTAGAAGTACTTTTACTTATTACTGATTTTTAGTCAACTGCTACCATTAGTGGAAATCAGAAGTTCAGACACAGTGTCTCTCTAACTACATCCCTGTTTATCAACGCTTAGCCAAAATATCAATGCCTGTATGACATGCATTTTAAATGGTTAAAAAATTTGGCTTTGTGATATAGCAACCAACGTAAAATGGGACATAACTGACTTAAACGACTTATTAAAACATATATGAATCATTTTCGTTTGTTTCATGAAGTATCCAAAACCTCTTACTTTAATTTTAAAGTTCTGTTCCATGTTCTTTTCCGGACCTGTCCCCACACTACCTAATCCAAAATGTTCTGCTGCAGAAAGACCAAAGTAAAGTGCTGGGATGCTAATTACATTACTCAAGGCAACCAACCCGAACATAACGTCTTTCTTCCAGTACCCTGATCCTGTCCAGTACACACATATCTGAATGTTACATGAGATGAAACTATCATAAAACATTTCACAAAGCATTGCGTTGTTGAAAGCACATGAAATATATTTACCCGACACTGGACTATCAAAAGGCTGGGCATTGGCTCAGAACGGGATGGTTAGCAAATCTGCAAATCCTTGCTATTAAATGTGTCTTTCTAATTAACAGCCTTACCTACTTGCACTGTCAAGAGATATATAGTAATTAGAGGACTTTCTAATAAATAATTCTGTTAAACATTACAAATGTAATTCTGTTGAAGATAGCAACAATGTTTCTTGTTTCTAGCATTGTACCTGTTACCTGCTTACCCATCATCTCAATGATGCATAGTATTCCTTCAGGTGCTCAATTCTGGCTGTGTCAAAAGGTTAACTCCATTCCTCCAGATTCCTCTTCTGATAGCATCTTCCTCTTGGCACATGCTACGTGCAATATCATTCTGTCAAGGCTTTGAGTCTAGACATTTTTTGCCCAATTCCTATCTTTTGATATGCACTGATTTGAAAGGTCAGAGGCGAATATCACACGTTTCTGCATGATAAAAAGGTAATATTCAAAGGTTATGGATTTCAGTGAGTGAAAGGAAGAATGTAATTGTCCATTCTGGAATGGTAATGCCCTAAGCCATTTCATTTTCTTAACACGTGATCTGTCATAATTGTGTATCTGCAGATTCTGTTCCTTAAATGTTTTACAAATGCAAATACCCCTTAGAATTCAAATATATATTAAGACAGTATCATTAATGATTAGAATTTTTTTTTTCTTTCTTAGATATTAAGCAAATCAGATAATAAAATGCAATTAAGACACACGTTTCTTTTGTAATCTAATAATCTTTTAGACACACACTAAATGGTACAAATAAATTGTCTTTTATTTCACATATATGTTTTTTTTATTTTATTTTACTTTGAACTTTTCACAATCTAAATGATTCAACAACAAAATGAGAAACTACCACAACAAAGTCCAGATTTCTTACCGGGGAGAAAATATGTCAACTTCACTTTAGTAAGATGGATACGTATTTTATCTTTAGGTCAAATGAATAAAAAGAGACACAAATGGGACAAAACAATGGTCCATGTAAGGTCTCAGAACAGGATGTTATCTCCAAGATTGTTAGAAAAGTGTTCATTTCATACCGGAAAAGTGTTAGAATACTCACTTTTGTAAAACCTCCAAACCATTTTGATAAATAAAATCTATTTTCTTTATTCATTCATGACAATTAACAAAAATATCTTCCATTTCTAGAGGTTCTTTTGGGGGTCAGTGATCTATCTTTTTCCAGTGTGATGTTGCCATCCTGTATAAAGCCCTTTCCTACGGACACCCATAATTAAAGAGTCAAATTATTGTAATTGATATTGATATTAGTTGAGGGAATTTAGATGTTGGACAACGATGCACCCGATGAGTATTGCTATGAACAGTTTGTTCTATTTTGAGTATGAAAATACGTGTACATAACGAAGCATTACGTACACATATGCAAAGATTATGGTCAGAGGAAATAATGCTCAGTTTCATCCATCTGTTATGTGAGTAAGCATGGTGCAAGACTAAACAAACAAAGAAGAATAATACTTTTAGATACAAATGTGTACTGTACACAGTTCTGTAGTGTCTTTAAATCCAACCCGATACTGCAGGGTTTATTTTGGGCATATAAATTGAATTTGAAAAATCTTGATTATTGACACCGATTCGATTCAGGTGCCCTGGGCAGCAATTAAGATCATTGTGTTGGACAAGCTTACTGGCAACTGCAAGAAACATACATCACAACGTCCTGCATTGCATCTTATTAGATGCAATGTTCAGAAATGCACTGCTGTGTCCTTTTATGGCACTCTGTGGTACCATTATCATTCCCAGTTGCATTCTGCTGCAGTATTGGGAAGTTCAGTTTCCAATATCGCAATCTTCAGAGCAGTCCGAACATTCGGATTCCCAGTTACACAAACCGTGTCAGATCATTTTCATGTTAAAGCGACGGGGTCCTGCTTGCCCCTCTGCTGCTCCGTCTATAGAGGTACCATTAGACTTGGACCGAGGGACATATTCAATATCAATGTTGTTTTTATGCTTCCCTTTTCCACGGCTCCAAACGAACAGAAGCAGGAAGCAGAACAAGACCACCCCGAGAAATGTGAAGCAACCCATCGCCGTAGACACTAAGATAGTCTTCAGGTCCAAGCCATAGGCCACGTTGCCAGTCCCATTTGTAGTGACATTGCTTGGATCTGTGTAATACTGGGTCCTGTTTGCGTAGAGCGACCCCAGGCTTTTCACCGCCAGGGATGCCATCAACGAGTCATTACCCGCCGTGTTGGTGGCCATGCAAAGGTACACCCCGCCATCCTGCACCTCGGCCGCCTTGATCTCCAGCGTTCCGTTGTTGTGGACGGTAACTCGGCCGTGGCTCTTGTCGGTGAGAAGGCGGCGGCGTGGGGACAACCATGACACTACTGGCCTTGGGGTCCCCTCGGCGCGACAGTGCAGCCTCACCGGCTGGCCTTCGTCCACGGCAATCGCCCGCGTCCTGTTTTCCCGGATCTTGGGCTTCGTGCATGTCACGTAGTAGGAAAGCAGGGTCTCCTTGAACTCCCTGAAAGGCCTGCCGCGGATGCCCTCGGGGGTGCTGCACTCCGGCTGCGAGTCGCCAAAAAGGATGGAGTGCCTCTTCTGCAGAATCCACATGAGACGGCAGTCACACACCAGGGGGTTGTCGTCTATCAAAAGGACCTCCAGGACCTCAGGGGCTTGGAAGACACCCTTCTCCAGGGTGTCCAAACGGTTGTGTGAGACGTTGAGTACCTTGAGCCACCGGAGGCCCTGGAATGCATACGGCTCAATGGTCGACAACTGCGCACCAACCAGATGCAACTCTTTCAGACGCACCAGCTCTGACAGCATCCCCGCCTCGATGTGTCTGATGCGGTTGAAGGACAGGTTTAGATGCGTCAAGTAATGCAGGTGTCTAAGGGCCTGGTTCGGGATGGAGGACAGGTTGGTGTTGGTGACGAACAGCGTGGACAGATTGAGGCCGTGCAAGGTGTTTGCCGGCACACTGTCCAGCGAGGGCCAGCTGTCGATCTCGAGGTGGCGCAGCCGGGACAGCTTTTTGAAGGAGTATGCATGCACGGTACTGATGCTGAGGTACCGCAGGTGAAGGCTGACCAGGTTGTGTAGGTGGGACAGAGCCTCAGTTGGCACAACAGTCAGGTTGCATCTCTCTAATGTCAGTGTCTCTAGACTCAATAGTCCACTGAACGCCCGGTGGGAGATGTACACAAGATCATTGTCACCCACCTCCAGGAACCTAAGATTGTGCAAGTCCTGAAACATGTAGTCCAGCAGGATGACAATTTTGTTGTCGCTGACGTCCAGGCGGGTAAGGTTGGTTAGGCCTGTAAAAACCCCCTGGGGAATGAGCTTGATACGGTTGCTTTTGAGACTTAGGGAGTGCATACTGTACAAAGGGTTAAAGGCCCCGGGCTCCACATAACTGATAATGTTACCGCTTAGGTCTAAATCCTCCAACCCAGGGTAGGGGGCAAAGTCATCTGGGTTGATGGCCTGTAGCTTGTTCTTGCTCAGGTCTAGGATCCTGGTCTCAATGGGGATGCCATCGGGGATGCCAGGTAGACGTTTGCGGTGGCACAGGACAGACTTGCTCTGAGCCGAGCAGTCGCAGCGGGCAGGACATCCCAGGGCGGACCCCACGAAGACGGCCACAAGCGCCAGTCCCAGCAATGGTTGCCAGCATGAGAGGGCCGTGTGCAGCATGACTTTGCTCATACAGTCGACCATTCTGTCACGGCTCTGCAAGGGAAGGAGCACACAAAGAGAAACACGCATTTAGAGAGGATGCATTGATAAGATTCAGTGATATGTGGATGATGTGGACTTTTATGTACGTCAGAATAAACGCACGCATTAATCAATCAATCATTAATGGATCACATGTTACTGTTACCGTGATAAAACAGGTATTTTGTCTTGATATTTTTGGGAGGCAGATTAGATTAGGCAGGTATTGTTTCTCAAATGCATCTTTTTCAACAGCCTGAGCCATGTAAAGCTTTTCCTACACTACTGCAGCGGAGGCCAGAATTATGGCCCTTTTATCTTCTGACACACATACTTATTCAACAGAAAGGTAGGACTTATCATCCAATTGTTTATGTTCAAGCTTTGAATATAAAGAATATGCTCAAAACATGTTTTGCCACTTTGGTTTTGTCTTCTCACACTACAATCGGTTCAAACAGTCGGAGATCTTTTGTTGTCTTTCATCCACAGCCAATTTATCAAGGTTGTGATTTGGCAGAGATATAAGGAAACTGTCCGTATGATAGATCTGTGGATGCTACGTAAGGCATAAATAGCTTCTTTCTGTACATTAAATGCATAGCCGAGTTCATTCCTTTTTCCAAGGTAATGTACAGAGTGGATGTCTTTGTCCCCGCTTATATGACAGTGTACATGACGTCTTAACGTCTTTGTTCAATAGTTATATATGAATATACAATCAATCAAACTTCTGATTGGGTTAGGTCTGTACAAAAACAACATATGAAAAAGCATTTACTTGTTACTGATGAAACATAAACATAAACAAATAATATAACATCATTAATGTTAGCTTGTAATGCTGTTTGTTGGTAGTTTACACAGAAGAACATCTCCATCTGTCTTAATGTTGTCTACACAAATGGTTTCTTTCTGGCCTTTCACATCATGATTCATTTTCCCATGTCTTCATCCTAAAGACTGTCCTGTATCAGGAATGAATGTGCTTTATACCAGAGCAGTGCGGAATACTTGCTGATTGGCTAAAATAAATCCTAGAATTAATGATTTAGCGGATACAGAAGCATTTGTATTGGCTCTTTGTAAAATACTGTATATTGCAAATTACTTAACATAAGTCCATGATGAGCAGCTGGGCAATAACGCTTAGTTTTTGTATGTTCATAGTTCATTGTGAATAATTTCTAGGACAATACAGCTGAAGAAAGGAATTCTATGCAATATATATATACACCAACAATGCTTTCGAAAGTCCACACGTGAAACGTTTTTGCAGAACCTGTTTCACCTGATTTAGAATCAAAAGATGTTCATGTCTATTTCCATCCCAGTGTGTTTTTCTTTAGAAGCAGAATCGTATGCTTCCTTGACACTTAGACACTGAAATAATGAGCACGATTATTTGGTTTGTGTTATCTATACAGCCTATATAATAGAGACTGATCAAAGGTGCAACAATAATTAAAAGTGGGAAAAAAAGAAGATAAGACACGTTAGAAATGTTCTTTTCTGCAGTCAAAATACAACAGAGAAAAAAAACTACAAAAATGGACCCAACCTAATTGAGAGAATATAATGCTTTTAATTTTTCCGTTTTATTACAAAGGCTGCAAAAGCTAATAAATTAGGGTCTATGAGGTTAAAAATCCAATTTAAAAATTCACTCAAAAGGTGGTTAAGCAAATGGTGGAAGAACCAAATCAATTGCACTCTGAAATAGTAGCATCTGTAGTCAAGATGTGTGCTTGGGTTTTAAGTAACAGAGTGGGCTCAAGAGATTGCTCTCACCTGCAATAATAGAATTGGACAAAGAGAACAAGGTTCCTAAATCAAATATTTGACAAGTAATGTTGAGGTTCTTTTACGTGTAGTACTACAAGCCTCATGTGTGTGTTACCAGTACAGAATGTATCATTGTACATTGATTTGTGGATGTTTTGATGTTTATTGTATCTTGTGACCACAAACAGGGCCTCAGTACATTTTCATTGGTCAGGTAATATTAGACTCCAACAAAACTGACATTAAAGATAGTATGCAGAATGACAACTGTAAATATGTACAGTGTGAAATCTAGAGAGTAAAAAAAAACAAGTGCACAGTATTCATTGACATTGCTGGATGTCACTGTGCTGCATTTAGGAAGACATTTTAATTATAAGGGCAAGTATAAGAGCCGACCAGCATGCATCACATCAGAGGGACGATCGAGAGTTACAGAAAACAATCAAAGGCCAGTTTACCATTCAGCATTCTGGCAAGACGGTTTGAGGGCTATCTGCACTTGGAAATCTTGCATAACGCATGCAAATAATTGTTAGACAGGGAGATGCATATTGCCACGGTCTACCAGATATAGTTTATTTTATGTTTATGTTAATTAGATGTTTTGCGCCTAACGCTACAACATTCCAGACCATACCCAACCACTAAGTCATCTATGACGACCATAATACCACCCCTAGGAAATATCCCCTTAACATGAGGGGCCGTTTGCAGTTCATTTTAGTGAATTGTTATTGGCTTTTCAGCCCTTTAAAACATAGTCGTTCAAAATCCACCAGGGCTATCATAACAAGGCATTTTGGCTCAAAGATGAATCCAAATCAATCGAAATGTAGGAACGATGCAACAGCTGGCTAATCACTGCCACGTTTCTTTAACTTGGTCAACAGTCGATCGTTTAGTTTACAATGTTCTTTCGCACATTTAAAATGTATAAATATTTTATAAACATGACAACTCAAAACCCACTATAGTTGACTATCTCAGCGTGGAAATGTGTGAGTTTATCACGTACTATGAATCCTTTACCTATGTGTGTGTCTGTGTGTGTCTTACAGACATTTTAACGGGCAATTAACATGGCTTGTCATTACGGGGGAAAGTGTCTCCGAAAATCCGTGTTTTTGTCACAAAACTCTCCAATAATCTCCAGCAGTTTGCCAGGTGATGTAAATGCAAACCTAGCAAAGCTGCATGTGACTGAAAACAGTTCAGCAAGCCCTTAACAAGACTCCCTGAACATCTACTGACAATAGCAGGATAACATCAGCGGCATGCATGCCAGTCTCTCATGGCAAAAGACGACTGCGTCACTTCTAGGTTTAATTATAATCAGTAGGCTTCCATACTCCATGTACTCATATAACATGAAATTCCGACCCATAATATTGGCCAACAATGTGTGACCTGTGTCTCCTCACAATTCCCAAGCCTGGTACAAAAGGCCCGGTGGTAGAAAGTTACAACACCAGGGAATCATTTTGCTCTCGCTAACAACGCTTGGTTCACCTTTCAATATTGACCGTGTTTCTATCCGAGACTATATTCGGCTGATGGTTTTCACCCCTAACCTGAGTCAGGTGTCAAGAAAAGCTCCTACGCACAGATGATCAAGCTAAGTTGTCGGAGAGGGGTTTGTGGGCAGAGGTTAGATAGAATTGGCGCATGGAAACGCATGGAAATTGTTTGTTTACATGTTGAATAGCACAACAATCAGGTGTGAATAAATTATTCACACACGCCAGCATTTTCTTTCATCGTCGTGAAGTCTCCAGCATAGTTTGCTGACGTTCAACTCGTACATTTTGGGTCCATCTCATTTCCATAGCTCCTCAGCCTCTCAAAACCACCCAGGGGCCACTGGCTTAAAGCATGAGTCACGGTGGGCATGCCACGGTCTACAGCCCGCCATGTGGTGCCACCCCACCCTCGGGCTTCTCCCAGCCTCTCGGGGCTCTTGGCTGTCATGTCCCTGGTACGATCGAAGGGTTGCCGGCTGTGCCTTGTCCTGGGGGCTCATAAAAATGTAGGCTCACACCGCCGCGGAGTCGGGTGGACCAAGCGGCCCGCCCAATCCATTGTCTGAGCATGTGAATACCAAAGGGGATTTTATCACACTGAAATCTAGAGGTGGGAAAGCAGTTACAGGAGATCTCAATCACTCCCCAGGTAGTTGACCGGTATCTTCCATGGGTCACCACCAATCTCTCCGTCTCCTTCTATCTCTTTCTCCTGTGTTTCTCGAATTCTCTGCGCAGTACCCTTTCTCACAAAACAGGCAGGAGATTCAGTTGGAGATTAATTAAGAATCCATTAATGTTCAATCAAGCATTTTCTTTCTACCTTTTTATTCATCTTTTGTTAATACGGAGGGTGGCGCGTCAAAATATTAACCGACATGTATGCAGTATGATATTAAGGTTCGATGCTTTTCAAAACATACTTTATATTGGGAATGTTTGCATAACACAGCGACTTGACAAGCGTAAAATGCACAGGTATAATGAATGTCAACCAGCTAACATTCCTTGAAAAATATGTATTTTACATAATTTGCTACAATAACTGATTGTTTACGCTTGGTGGATTCTGTGAAGCCATTAATGATTTGTCTTTTGAAGTCATCAAGACATTTTTTAAATATGAAATGTTGATATCTACAGACTGGATCACAAAATATTTGTATAGCCCACATAAAGAATATAACATGTTTGGCAGAACTTTGAGATTGCTAAGCGCACCCCAGTGAAATGCAATGGAATACAGCCCTTCATTATTTCTCAAAAGTATTCACTTAAAGCAAAGAGCATCCCTGGTCATACTTACAAAGTGAAATTCAATGCAGAAGAGGCCATCACCGGCAGCTGAAACTGTATCAGTAGAGGCTCTAACAACAACTCCAAAACCCTCAAAAGGCAGGCAAGTCCTATTTCCTGGTGTTTGCTCATGAAGTTAGAGGATTTAGATAACAAACCTGGCCCATGTGCAATGGAGCAATGAAACCCATTTGTGAAATTGGCCTGTCCTATACGTCCACTGGAAGGTTTTCAGAGTGTTTGATGTGGACCTTGGACTACGATCATCCCATGTAATGGGATGGCTTTTCACCCTCGTTCCTGAGCTCCAACCGAATGATTCAAGATGGCCACTTTGTTTACCCAACAATTATTAATGCTTTTAATAGTCCATAATCAAAGTATTGAAATGTGATCTTTACAATGCTCTGGATAATAGCTGGCCCTCAGTCTGCTTGTGTTAATGGAGGCCTTTAATTCAAACGATTCATCAAAAAGGATATGGCTGACATCCCTGTGGCCATACAAGCAGATTTGAATATGGAAATAAAAAGAAAAAGTGATATCATTATAAATGTTCTCATCAAGGACAATTGATAGTAAGATGAAGATATTTTGAGACTAATGAGAACAAAGTGGGAAGCTCTCAATTGATAATCTTTGTGTGTTCCCCCCTCATCTCCTTCTGAAAACTGATTGGAGGTGAGTCAGCCAGACTGACCTTGTCAAACAATGGTTTTTGAGAAAGAGATGAGAGGAAAGAAAAGGGGCAAACTTGGCAACTAGGCAAACTTGTTTTATTATGTTAGCGCTTTGCAAAATTGAGAATTATGAATACAATGATGTAAATTCTTTGTAAAACCTATTTTTCGGAACAATAAATAATAGAATAAAGAACAGACACACACAAACTGCCAACGCTGTCTTCTCCAAGACACAACGTATGGTTCAGAACGCTCTGTCATTAACTGCTGGATCGCTCCCTATTTAGGGGTCAACATCTGCAAATGAAAGACGACAGAGTGGATTGTGACAAATTTGCTTCCCCCGAAGGAACAGGCTAGGAATGAACAGGTCTGCAATGCATTCACTAACCAACCACACAACGTGGAAATCCAAGTAAAGCATTCTGTTCTGATGAAAACCTGTTGACAATGCCCCATGATGTAACGCACAACTCCACATAAAGGTATGGACATGTTATTAAGTGATGGTTGTAATACAGATAACCTTTATATCTTCTTCTGAAAGTTATGGTGGCAATGACAATAACAACCCTGGAACCTTCTCGTCATTTATCCATTATTTATCTATTATTTATCTATTTTCAGCCATGGTTTATCTATGATGTATCCATTATTATCCATAAGTATGAGATGTTTGTTTTTTATGGATTGAAGTCCTGCTAAGGAACAAAATAAAACTGATCTATTCTTGATGCCCTGGTAATGGTTTTTCATGACATCCTTCCCAGTACATCTCCTTCCTTGCATGTCATCCTTCCCTGCATGTCATCCTTCCCTGCCTGTCATCCTTCCCTGCATGTCATCCTTCCCTGCATATCAACCTTCCCTGCCTGTCATCCTTCCCTGAGTGTCATTCCTCCCAGTACATCACCCTCCCTGTGTGTCATCCTTCCCTACCTGTCATCCTTTCTTGCCTGTCATTTTCTAAAGCACCAATGCCATGCAAAGAATGTGATGTCGTCTTATTACATGGCTCGGCCACTGAGGCGTTTTGCAATGGTAAATGTTCTCTTTCACAACATGCTCATGAGCAAAGATCAGCCAACACATTTGAAAGTTCCACCAAGTGGACTATATTGAAATAGTAAAAGCCCTCAATGACACTGCCTATTCTAAAACTGTATTAAGGCCACTAGAGGCCTCTATCTAACTCTTTGATTTGATCAAATACCAGCACTTACTCAAACATGTACTGGAGGACAATCTGCCCTAAAGGCAGACATTAATGTAATTGGTTGACTCAATTTCAAGCAGCCGGATGCTCTGAGCAGTCTTTCATCCTACCTTAAACACTAACCTCAACTGTGTAAGACACTGGACCTGAGACACGGATGACACAGCAGTCAGGTGGTGGGACAAGCTGTCTTTATTCAGATGCATGTGTGTCTTGATGGCTGCTGTACTGTAGCCATCTCCCCTTGCTCTTGAATCTGTCTGTCTTTTATACCATTGGTGCGTCACTACTAATGTTCTTACACAGACATCGGTTTCCATTTGTTCCCAGAACAATGTTGATGGCTGACAGTACAAGAGACAATTGCTGACATGATGATTCTCACATTAATCTCACATTTCCACATCCTGAACTTTTGCTCAACCCTAATCTTTACACTAAAATAACCATGGAAAACTTAAAGCTCAACTTCAGAGTTGGTAACGTAGCTCCAGCCTCTTCACAGAGTCAACCAATCCCATTTATTGCTATCTTCGGGGCAGATGAGCCTTTAGTGGATTTCCAAATGCCGTAAGATTCAGAAAGATGAAATGCTTATTATGGAGTGACTTGCATTTAACATAATTGCCTTATCAAAATATGTTACTGATGTTTCACTAATATGTGCATTATATATACCGTATATATATATATATATATATATATATATGTACAGCTCTGAAAAAAAAGTGAATTAGTGATAAGATTAAATAAAGATTGAAGCAGCTGCTCTTTATTATTTTGTCTGATAACCCTTGAGATCAGAGTCAGAAAACCACATCAAATAGTTTGGCTGCAATTTACCCGCGACCAAAGGCCCACAGAAAGTATTTAACACCATGACTCAGTCTTAATCCCATGTTTAATAGTAATTAATTAATAAGACTAAACTGTGGAGGGGAACAGGAAGCTTTTAAACTGGCTAAATATTTTGTAATTAAATGTGCCAGGATTGAATTACAATGGCAGCATATGTAGGTGATAATGTTTAATATACAAATCATTGTGAGGAATAGACAGCTTGACCCTTATGGGCATTGCAGATTGGCACCTGGCAAGCAGGAAGCCATGGGGGAATCCCCACCATTTCAATCACTTAGTTCAGTTAGGGTTTGTCACCTGTACTGTATGATGTGGGATGTCTTATATTGACTTGATTATTACAAAAATACAATGATGATAATACATTTCAAGATTTTATTTCAGGGTATTTTTCTGCATTAGCTCTGCCATGTGTAAAAAATGTCACAATTGTAATAATGTCTGTCTTATTTGAGGGCACCAAAATGTACAAACATTGGCATAACAGGTTTGTCTGTCCATATCAGGTCTTGATTCAAACCTTGCATCTAGGTTTTGAGTCTGCAACTGTAGTCTATTAAAAAAACAGAGGCTTCAATTACTGTCAAGAAAGCTGAAATGTCTGCGAAGAATCCCAGCCAAAACCTCCGGCATACAAATAACAATCAGTACATCTACAGTGGATGACCAAATAATGTTCACCATGACAATGCACAAAAGCAGACAACTAACAGACAGATCAGAAACAGTTTTTCAGCAAGTAGGCATAGAGGTCTCAGCAAAGTATGATTAAATTGGGAACTG
>JACXGK010000439.1:44041-111428 GCA_016801125.1 Novumbra hubbsi
CCCCCCCCCCCCCCCCCCCCCCTCACCTTTTCAAAATGAATCCTACTGTGCTGTACGTCCACATTGATACTGAGGTAATTTTACTTGATCCTACCATATTACCAGGTCAAAACACACACCAGGGAGGCATGTGTATTTTCTCAACCTCGAGACGGATATTTAAGGCAGGTACTTAATCTACCGTTAACAAGGCCAAGTGTTCTGAAAGGTGCAGATTGCCCTGAGGATGTATTGCACATTTGTCTTAATAATAGCTGTAGAAAGCTGCCATGTTACGTTACCTTCTGAGAAAAGACAAGCCCAAGACAACGTAGACCACTACAATCAAAGGCCAACGGAAAATACCTGTTGCGCTACTGAAAAGTATTTGTACTCTTTATTTTCGTCACTGAATGTATCTTTTTTTTTGATAATCCACCCAAATGTTTGCACTGGATCAGAGAATCTGCTAAAACACAGATCTGGAAAACATGTGTTTACCATGGACATGATTCAGCACTTTGTACTAAATTAGAAGAGTGCTATGAAGAGTGGCTGAGTGAGTGTGTGAACGGGCAACGGGTCATTAAGGTGCAGATTGGAATCTGATCACTGGGGGGCAGAAGCTTTTTTCATTCCCTCCGTCTTGGTAACCACACCCCTGAACCGTTTCTCTCTGCCTAACGGCAGCTACGACACGGCAGCAACGACAACAGCGTGCAGAGTGATTGTGAAACAGTCGTTCCACAAGGTGCTACCCTCCTTTTTGGCTAAACACACACGTTGGTACATTCTTAAAATAACAGCGTCTGCCAGAAAGTGCAAAGGGAAAGTGACTGTTAAAAAAACATTCTTCAAAGTGTAATGACATTTGGAGCCTTCCATTAGGCCCACTACACAGACTGAATGGATGTGTCCATCTGCCGTTCCTGCTAGGATCTGTCGCAGCTACTTACATATGTCCCACCATGTAAAACTGAAGTGCCCTCTTCGCATTGCATTGTGAAGGGAACACAGCCTCTTCCTGACATGCGTTAATGGCAAACAATGGTGTAGTTTGGAAATCGGATTTGATTTGCATAGAACATGAGAATACTGTCCACATTAAGAGATTTACCCAAAACCACAAACTTAGATATGTCAGATCAATACAAATATGTTTTTTGTTTTGAATTTTGTTTTTATAAATAAATTAGCACAGAACATGTAACATTAGCTGTTTAAATATTTTAGACTATAGTTAAGTACAAGACCCACCATGCAATGGGGTCATTCCTTCAATCTGGTGCCTGACAAACAAGGGTCAGTCTCAATCAAGTGTCTCCTTGATTTTGTGAACGGATATCTTCAGCAACATTTGAAAAACCAATAATCTTTAATGGCTTGTTATGCCCTGTTCATCTACTATATGAAGTAAATGACATGGAGTTTAGAGTGTATTAAATTAATTGTAATTATTTGTTTTCAGTTAACCCTAGCTGAATGGCCAACCATATTTCATTGCATTCAGTTAGAAAATAAAAATATCTAACTTCACATGTTAGGATTTATTTAGCATTTTTTATTTACTGTCCTGCCTTTTACGCAGAAAGTCTTCTGTAAAATATTGGACTCGTTATCAAGTCACCTTACTTTTAGGAAGTTATATAATTTTTTGGCCAACCATGAAAAACAAGATAATACTCCTTAATTAAATTTTATTTACATTTAACATATGGTGTCCAGCATGACACGTCTACACGTCTACACTGTTATGCTCATTTGAAAAGGAAAGGAGCGCAATTTAATCGTGCTTGATAAATATGTGGATGTGAGTGATTACGGTGGGCTAGCATACACCTTTAGCATACACCTTTAGCTAAAAATGTCCTCCCGGTTATTGACCAGCCTGTTATGCCTCGCATTGTAACAGGATGAACATGAAGACATGTTGAAAACTGAGTGAAGTTAATTACTGCTATCAATATTTGTTCAAAATAATCCTTATACATTTAAAATGGTTTTTAAAATGGTTTTTAAAACAGGCAAAGGAGGTGCAGCGTACGCCTGAAAAAGGCAGTGTTATCTTGAACGTGAGTAAGAAAAATGGAGAAGAGAGAGGTTGGGCGAAAAAATTTTCTGAATGTTGCGAGAGAGAAAGAGGCGATCCAAAGAGAAAAAGTGGAGAGAGTCAAGAAAGACATCCAGGGCCAACACCTGTGTCAGGGCGTCTTTTTAGTGCATGACCACTCATCCTCCTAGTCCAGAAGACATTCTGCAGCCTGGGCCTTCAAGGTTAAAAGATCAGTTTATTTTCTGTAATTACAGAAAATACTATCTCTGTTTTCAGGTCATTTGGTGGTGTTTACCTTGGATGGTAGGAAGATTAGGAAAAGCACATGAACATAAAGCAATAGAAAATGTGAACATTGTCATAACATAGGGAAAACCATTTAAAAGAGTTATTTGTAACAGGGAGGAAATTTGTGATACGTAAGCCCTAAATAGTAGGATTTAATAGCCTGAGCTTGACTACTATGTAATTCTGATAGTCAAACATATCCTATTGTTGACTGGCAGATAAAAATGGGAAATTATTTACTTGTTTTGAAAGACAAAGTTACAAGCTCAATAGGCAATAGAACGTTAGAATGATTAAGGTCTATCTCTACAGGCTGTCTGGCGAGGTTAATTATATCGAATATGTGTCCATAATACCACCTAATAATAAGCTAATACCAACAAGTATTAACTGTATATAGTTATGACATATTTCACTGCTAACTGAACCTTCTACATAGGTATTGCAATCCTGCCATGTTAGGTAATCACATGTTTGGAGCACAGGGGTGGGTAGGTTGCCCTGGCAACATCCCGTATGCCCTCCTTGTCTCAAGTGGCCCCTCCGAAGGGTAAAAGTCTGGTGGTTTGCCCTTTTTTCAGGTCAGAGCAATGACCCCTCAAGATTCCTGTATACGTCCCTGTTTGGACTAATAACTGAGTAAATCAGGTTGATAGTCTACAAGAAATAATACTTGGAATGAGTGGAGAAACACGTCATCGGGTCAGTTAATGGAAGGACATACAATCATCTGATGGAGGATTTTGCCCTTTGAAAAATTAGAATGATTCTACAGACGGATGAATGTGTTGTAGGCAAGTATGCCAAGGCCCTCTATTAGCTGATCTCCAGTGCAGGTGCTTGTTTTAAAAGCAATAAGAAGCGTAATGATGTATCATCCACTATCTTAGACATGAGAACCCCATACACTATGACGCATTGCAAAACGATTTCCAGGTTTTACAAAGGCAGACTATTTAGTTGTTGAATTTTGGTAAAATGTTTTATTGTACCCCACTGAGAGAACATAGGCTTTTTCAATATTTGGGTTGGCACAGTTGGGATACCCCTTCAACAGTGGGGGCTCGGAACATGAGCTTAGTGATGTTTTTCTCAGTATGTGTATAGAGATGTCTAGGAGTGAGACATCTGAATCTACGTGATACGGCTGTTTTTTCTTTTATTATCCGTTATCGACGGAAGTTCCTGACATATTCTTCTTATGTTTGACCCATTGAGTAGTTACTTCAGTTTGCCCTTACACTGGCCTCTTGGCTTTGTGATTGCTATGCAAAGGTAGTAGCTGACCTATTTGGTCTCCTGTTGCCTTGTGACTATAATATAGGATATGTTGTGCATTCAGTTTTTTTCTGATGCTAATTCAAATTGTATTCATTTGGTATGAATTGGATGGAGCTATACTCATGTACTTCCACAAAAAAAAAAAACTTGGGATTAGATATTCAATAGCTTTAATCACAAATCAATCTGAAAAACGTTGACACAATGCTAAGCATATGATTACTATGTCATGTACTTTTATTTACCAGAGTATGCAAAGAACAGGATCTTGTTCACAGCAACCTAGAAGCAATTAGGGTCAAATGACTTTCTGACAGACTAGAAAACCTACAAAACAAAGCATAGTTGTTAACCTTGTTAGCTCTGGGATTAGCTCTTGTGTTTACATCTCTGACACTTCCGACCACAGCGATGCCGCCTTGAAGTCCACATCATCCAATCAAAGTAATCTAGTTCAACCCAAAACATCCACACCACAGGTTTGCAGGCATTTAATACGTATTTTTTAACCTCGTTAACTACATGAGCGTTGTACCCACTTGCAGTAACTTGTTCGAATGATAAGTGCATTGTTTGCCTTTTACATTCTAGACCAGACTTACACTCTTACATTTGCAACACGTGTTACATGAACATGTTTTAATCACATCGATTGCATCTGCAATGTCCCATCCTTTCTGCCGAAGAATTCTCAACCGTTTTCAATGACGAAAAACTAAAGTTCATCTTCTGATGGACACGCAGGTAAACTCACTAATTAGAAAGGGCAGCAAGTGTATGGACCACATATCATAATGGATCTTGCTACCGTGTAGTAATCCATGTTCTCAATGGATTGCACAACCCTCCTTGCTTCACAGCCTGTATGCATGTTGGACCTTTAGAGTTCACACAGAGAACTGGTCACAAACGCAACCAGATGGTCCTTAAAGCGATTCTGTTAAGGGACAATTCCATTAGTAGTCTGCATTACTCCCCTAACCCTTGATTGTAGCCCTAGTAATACCAATCTTATTCAATAGTGCTTCGCAGCAAGAAGGCAAGTATGGGGGTGAATCTAAACATCGCTATGGTTTTGTCCACAGAGCTAGCTGATAATCGCCATTCAGTGGCTGTTTAGTTTGTTGTTAGGCAACTTTCGTTAGTTATTAGGCAATCAGGAAACAATGAGTTTCCTACATTAACTATGCCTGGTGATTGTTGAGTGGTTAGCCAAGGCAGACCGTCGTCAAGAATGCAAAATCAAACATATATTCTCTATGTTTCGGCCAAAGTGGAATATTGACACTGCAAGCAATTTCTGGCAACTACAGAGACCCTAAATACAACCTGGAGCCAGTGCCAGAGAGGTAGCAGGAAGTCATGGGTAGTCAGCATTTCACACCGCAGAACCACAGCAGCGGTCTGCGGGCCGAGCTGATTGGTAGCGATTTGTCAACACAACAACGTGTGTTGACTCCACACACTGCAATATATCAACGTGGGCTCCGAAGAGAACGGATGACAAAAAGCAATCATCCGCCAGCAACCACAAGCGAAACAACATTATGGCAGGGTCCTGTTATGTCCAATTCCTGCATGTACAGAAACATGGGATTTGGTAATGAAGGGGCAAGCGGTTGCTTAAATACTGTGGCGCATCAGTAGTCTGAACAATGAAACATTGTGTAAAAATGAGTATACGCCATATTGGGACTACATAATAGAAACGGGATTCTGTTACGTGAGAAGATTACATTGATATGTTTCTCGCTTAGAGTTTGTTCATTTGTTATACTTGGACGTCTGCATGCGGGAGGCTCGGCAGCGATGGCTGACTCAGGCTTCTCCTGAAGCCGAACCTCCTTGCCCTCACCTGGCATTCATGCCTGGGTTGATCCTGCTGTAAACGGGCCCTCTCTGAAGGTCCGTCTAAACCAAGGTTCTGCCCCGGTGAAGTTGGATAGGTGTCCTTGTCAGCGAACATGCTATAAGGGGTGTTCTAGCCGAATTACATAAAACGTGAAACAGTTGAAACCCAAAAACCGCAAAGTAGGCTAGGGGCCAGAAACAGTGTGTCTGTGTGACTCAGCACCATCTAATAAGATTAGGGCATGGGCCACATACAGTAGGTATGGCAGTGTTTTGAAAATACAGCTTTGGCTTCAATGATCTGACGGTCTGGAGACAATTCAATCCCCCGAGGTTTTGTACAGCATGCCTCATTTTCATGTCACCACAAACAACAACACTGGAAGCGGTGTCAGACAGAAGCCAACAACAGAGCAGAGGAAGAATTCAGCGGAAGTCCCACAAACTAACCCCTCCATGTGGAGTTTATTTCCTTATAGCATAAAACAAATAACTGATGGAGATTTGAAGATCAATGTAACCAAAACTGTTCCCCAGGAACCCCTAAACACTATGCACACCCATTCTGTCCCAAAACAGCCAATTCCACAGGAGCTGTTACAGCACTTGACTGGTTATCTGAAAAACCCATTCTAGGGCTGGGATAGAAAAACAGGCTCCCGGAGGACTGGAATTTCAAAAACTGAGGTATATCACAAATAGCCCAACAATGAGTTGTTTTAGCTACTCATCCCCGCTGGCGGGAATGCATTGCTCAAATTTATGAAGCCATAAAAGCCTCAAATACATTTATCCTGCTCCATTTCAGATTGACAGGTAAGACAACAATGCATTATACGGTAACTGTATAGTAATCATGGTCTGGCGCCAACATTGTAAGACAATGAAAGCAACTGAGGCAAGCCTCTTTCCAAAGATCTGCACAAGTTAAGGCAATTCATCAATGGATTTTGTGCATATGGTGGGAAGGGGATACGTGCCAAAACGATCCTGTAAATGAACAACATTATTAGTACATAATAAAAGCCCAAAGCACAGTAAACAGGAGTTGATAGTGAACGCCATCTAGGTGCAATATACTGTTATCAACACAAACTGCTGTTTGATTCTCAACCGGGACATTCTTAAATATATTAACAGCTGGACCATCTGCTCAGCATTACTATCGAAATACCCAAATCCACCTGATGTGTTTCGTATCCTATGAAGTCTAGGAGGTAAGAGTGAACTTAAAACAAGGTGAGAGTGTAATACAAACAAGGTAAGAGTGATATTTAAACAAGGTAAGAATGAAATACAAACAAGGTAAGTCTGAAGTCAAAACAACGTATGTGTGAAATCAAAACAAGGTATGTGTGAAATCAAAACAAGTTATGTGTGAAATCAAAACAAGGTAGGCTCAGGTCCACACCAGCAGCGCCCCCTTCAGGTCCCCACTAGCAGCATCATCGCTCTGCACAGGACATTACAAAATGTGTTGACTTATGCATTCACGTATTTATGCATAGGTAGTATGCATTTGCGTGCATATGGGATGCAGATATTAGGAAATGGCACTGACCACAATCCACCAATGCAGCCTCTTTAAAAATGTCATCTGTCTGGCCATACAGTAAGTGTTGCCAAGCCTCTGCCCAGATGGAAAAAGGCTAATCATTAAAATGGATTGCAAAGAGCTAAGAAAAGTGTGTGGGCAGCTAAGTGTCTTCTGATGAACTCCATCTCCCAAGTCTGGACTACCCACATTAGACATGAGTCAGGGTTGTCTGCTTTATTGTGACTCAGCCAATGTACAGTTGAGGTCATAATGTCTTTGGCAGCCCCCATATGTTTCCCAAAATGGTCCAGCCAAGATGGAGTGGGTATTCAAGATAGGAGGACAGTTTACAGAAACAGTCTGTATTGATCAGAATCTTTTTGATCTGTCCTTGTATCAGCTACTAGCATTCAGCAGAGCTACTAGCTTCAAAGGTAGAGTTGAGCATTGAGGTTAAGAGCTGTCCCGGATACAGCCCTTAGCCATGTTATATTGGCCAAGTAGCACAGAGCCCTTGGATGACTTTCTGCTATTAAGCCAGGTTTACAACACTGTTATTTTGTCATGCAATTGTTACCCCAACACAGATCTAATAGTCATCTTTTTGGGCTCTGCTGTTTCACCCTTTCGCCCTAACTGCTTCAAAGTCTCTGTAGCTTTCTATCTCTTTTCTCTCTCTCTTAGACAGACACATTAATGTAATCAGGAAACTTGACCTTTTGCCCTTTCCTCAATTACATTAAGATCCATTCAGATGTGAATCTTCCTTGGGTGGGGTAGGGCTTGAGACTCAAATAGCTGTTTGTCTGATCGCACAAACCAGTCACACATACTCAAACATGTTCTGAGGGCAGAAATAAATTGATTGGTTCTAGCAAACAACCAATCAAAATGGAGATGAGGCGGTGCTGATGAACAATTTAAATTACATGAAGAAGCATGCAATTCTTCTAATGTCTGTGAAAGAGTATGTTTGCCTGTTTCGTTATAATGAAGTACATGCTAAATAACTTGACTACGGTAACATACACTGGTGAATCTTTGGTCGAGATAACATTCACTCGCTTTTTTGATCTAGCTTGAAATGTTCACAAGCACCGCCTCCTCTCAATTTTGATTGGGTGTTT
Organism: Novumbra hubbsi; assembly: GCA_016801125.1. Lineage (NCBI taxonomy): Eukaryota > Metazoa > Chordata > Actinopteri > Esociformes > Umbridae > Novumbra > Novumbra hubbsi. The sequence goes on from JACXGK010000439.1 coordinate 52,158, forward strand.
GCCTGAACCAATCAATTTCTTTCTGCCCACAGAACATGTTTGAGTAAGTAAAACGTGTAAGTGCTGTATTATAGCTTGCTTGCAATCATCTGAATCATTCTTTTGTTGTGAGAGGGTGGTGAGGAAGTCATTTACTAGTCAGGACCCTGCGATCCTCAAGGACGGACCTTACAAGTAGATTCATGGAATTATAGCTCCTTTCATCAGACCATTGATCACAGTCAGCGGAGAGACAGGAGAGATAATACTCTATTGATCTGCTAAATTGCATCCATCAAAAGTGCATTACTACGCCCTGACACAACATACTAAAACACACATAGAGACACATTGTCTCTCAAAGATGATAAGAAATCACAAAGAGATGTTCATGCTTGAAAACATGGGGTCCATCTGGATTACAGTGGCAAATCAAACAACCAAATCAAATTAATTGAGAAGCAAACAAATGAGCTGCCACAAAATCCTGTGTGTTATTCTGTCACATTGGAACGCTGATAAGGGGACTCCTTTTGAACTGATAGCCGTAGCATTGAAACACTGTTATCTAACTTTGGTATTTGGCATATTTTGTCTCTCTATGTTATCTACCATTAGCAGCACCAGTACACCAAGTAACATTCTGGTCGTGTGTAACTGTACTTGCAAAATAAGGCTTATTCCAATTTCAAGATAATAGAGGGGACAATAGTGGTACACTGGGACATTGCTAAGGTATTACGTAGCATTTGTGACATTGACTGCTAAGGTATTACGTAGCACAAATTAGTCTCAATGTGGTAAAATGACCACTGATCACTGCTTTAACCATAACTCAGTGTTACGAGTCAGTCTTGATTACACCAAATAGCAACCAATTCCCTATAGATTGCACTACGTTTGATGAGTTTGATCATCAAGCATGGCTAATTCCACTTTGGTTGAGTTACGCCCTTAGAAAGACCCAGAGGTTTTGTAATCAAAGTTGTTAATGAACCCCACAGAGAGTCATTGTGAGGGAGCTCCGAGCATTACATGAGCCATCGTTTTTACGGGTCACTGTTAAGGCTCTTGTACGGCTTCCCCCTTGACATTACAACACACACAGGTGTCTTTAAGACTTATTAGCTATTGATTAGGTCTCATAGCTTTTTATCTTGGGGACCTGCACCTATACTGTATTTTTCCCTTGACTACAATAGGTGAATAAGGGGTGCTAGTTCACAGTGAGAACAACACTGGTAAATGTCCAGAACTGACAACTGCAGGATTAGATCCCATGTTTAGCCTTTTTTACAGGGGTCAAAAGGTCACAGTGGCTACTGACATGGATGTACTCTAGATTACAGTTTAACTAATACAACATTTTACAAATTTGGGTTGAAGGTGGTACTGTATGTATTTATTCTGTTTATTTTTGATGATATCTATCCCATTTTTCATTTTGACATTATCATTGTTTTGGTCTCGTTGGCTGTCCCTGACCTAAAATTCGTAAAATGGTAAAAGTATTTTTCCATTATGGTTTGTACTTCATCATCTTAATAAATGAGGAGCCTGAACAGGAAATGAGTTGTCAACAATTTAATTGCCATGACTCAAAACTGTTTTACACATGGCTCTCTCCTATCAGTTTGCAGAGACATACAGTTCATTATTTGATCAACAGTCACATAATTGGGAGAATCGTGAGTAATGCAATACATATTTTCTGACACAATCTATTGGGATGATTATGGTTATTTTACCAGCTAATAACGGATTATTATTAACAGCAAAGCCCTGGGAGCAATCCCAGCTACACTGGCGCCACTGTATAATGATATGGCACAGTTAAGTCCTGGCAATTCCCTTTAAAAAGTACCGTATAAGAGCCTTGAAACTGCACGGTACGCTTAAAATCTTTAAAGGCTTTCTATAAATACCCATATAAAGTGACATTTTACTTTGGGTTTTAATATTATTTCATATATTACTTACCAATACCTGCCTATTTTTTATGTTGCAAACAAGCACGTGTTGTGGCTCCCAATGATCTTTGCTTGTAGTAAACAACTTTTAGCAATCATAAACAACACGTGAGGGGGTTGTCTTTTCTGAATTCCAACTTGAAACAGATGCAGATGGCCGAGATGTGGCAATCTAGAAATGCATCCACAGAGTGACATGCTATTAAGTAATTTGAATGGTTTCCCCACTAATCAGTGAGGTGGTTTTGATTCCTCCCCACCTCAGATGTTGCTTTAATGATCCGCCTACAAGGAAAGCCTCTGAATTTGTGGAACAAAACATACCCTTCATCTATATTTAGTTGCGTGATTAATTATCCTAACGTGTTGTTTTTGCTCCCGCTGTTGAATTATTCATGAGCAAACCCTTGGGTGCTGGCTCCTCCCTCCCGCGCAGAACACACCTTTCATTTTCAACATGGTGAAAAGACGCAAATGTTGTGAGAAAAATGAAAAGACATGAAACCGAAAGCGTGATGCATGAATCTGGAGGAGGATCCGTCAAAACAGCTGTATTTGACAAGCAGCTGTGTGCAGATTCAATCGAACCCGGAGGAAGAAAAACAACAATGTTGCTTTGTTGTGGGAAGGGTGTGCATAGGTATTACCGGTTAGTGCTACTTAGACTCTGTTTCCTGTTTGAAAGCAGACAAAGTGATTGGGATTTCAGTCAAAATATCCATTTACTGCCACGGTTAATTATTGTTTTGGTGTCGTCCTGCAATGCATGTGATTGACTTTGCAGTAGGAAAGGAAAGTAAGGAAATTTACCATTCAGATCTTCGTTGATGGACTCAGTCATAATGAAAGGATAATTTGCTAGCTAACTCAAGCTTCTAACTTGAATTACCTTTCGTTACTAACACAACATTGAACTAAAAGACAGCGTGAAATAATAGCGCTATAGTCACATTGGTACACAAATTACCTCAGTTTCCATTCAAAAACATACTCATTATGCAGGGTGCATAGTGAATATCCATAAATGTGCACCAAAGATGTCTATTAATACCCTAATGACATAATTCCCCAAATGACACCTATGAACGTAATCTTTCTTTATGGTTGTATAGCCAATGTTATTGTGGTTTGTACATGTCACCATATCTGATACACAGTGTTTCGATTTTTTGTGTTACACTGGATCGCCCAAAATAGATTCAGAGGCCTCAGTGCCTCTCCCAGGGATACTCACAAACATGAAAAATGAACACTGTAAAATGACCACCAGCAAGAAAAGTATTTGGTGTTTTTACTTTTAACCGTTTACACTTACTTGCCACTTATATAGCCACGTATGTGTTTGTGTGCCACTGAAGGAACAACTAAATAATATGTTCAATATGTCTCTATGATGACATATTATAGTTCTCTGTGCATCAGCACAGGTACTCTGTACTACAGTATAACTTAAAACTGAAGTCACATTTCAAAGTTATCATTTATAAGAGGTCTAACTTCTCCCACCACATCAATCCGTAGGGAGAGATCTTTGTGGATGGTGACTTTATGTGGTTTTATTCCACACATTTAACGTTTGTTGCATTGCGGAGACCTTAGGAGAGGTACACAGAGAACCTGTTTCTTGAAGATAACGGCGGAATGAAAACACACCTCTTCACAGACAATCATTAACACAGCCATTTTTCATGGCACATTACTGATTCACCATCATTTTGAGCCGCTTGTATTGACCAACCCGACTTTAGTTATTGACTTTTCCAACAGCTTCTAGTAGATTGACTTGATAGTGAGAAATCCTTTAAGAGAGGTTGAATGGTAACATTAAAAAGGAGGGAGAGATTGACTTTTTTAAAAGAAAACAGACCAAAAGAGGCCAAATAGAAACTAAAATACATTTAAAATAAACAATTAAATATTTGTACGTATTTGTGGTCAGGTAATTACATACAGCTCCCTAATAACAAAAACAATCACTCTTAAAGACAGCGTCAATAGTTTGCTATATAAAGCAGGCAGACATCAAGGCATTTAGTTACTGTTCAATTAATTGTTAGAATTGGCAAACCAAGTGATCTAAGCTGCTTTGAGTGAGGTGTGATCGTAGGATCTAGACGTGACTGTATCTGTATCTCAGAAACGACTGCTCCCCTGGGCTTTTCACGCTGAGTCTATCAAGAAATGTCCCATCAGGGGCTGGCCTATTGTTAAGATGAGCTTGTGGATGAGAGAGGACAAAGGATAACGTCAGGAAACGGCTGAGTAGCAGGCAAGCCAAAGAGAGATATAGCTGTCAAACATCGCCTGGTTCAAACAAATCCATGCAGTAAAAGGGAAGCCTCCTATTTCTAACCATTCATAATCCACTTATTAACATTCATGAAGCATTTAAAAACATGCCTCAATATGGACATGGCAGGAGAGTTTTACTACTGCTAAGTTATACTTTCACACAAAGCATCTTCAAAGCACTTAAATAAAATACCCTCTATGAGACTTCACACTAGGGCCCCCAATACGGTAGGAATAAATACATTTGTATTTGTTCAGTCTTGCGGTGTAGCTATTGACTAAAAAGTTAACCTATCTACTTATTCCATTATGTTTTTGCAGTGCAACAAATGTATTTTCGACATCTTGTCAGTTAACCAGCAGCAAAATAGTTTTGTTTGGTTTGATGGTTTGATGGTTACCACTACGCATCTCAAATTAACCAAATGAACAATAGTTGAGGCTCGTTTGGAACCAGTAACAGTTTGTTGAATCTATGAAGATTGTGATGGATATACTTTCTTGTAGCTGGATAATTTATATTCATTTTGGAGATTATCTGCCATTCAAATATAGAAAAACCAAAGAGCACAGTGCACATGTATTCTCAACCCTCAGCAGCTGTATTAAACGGCCAGCCACACCTAACAGCCTCCCTTCATATTGCCTATACCATTTTACCATCCCGTGTGTCAGCAACAGAGATCTGACAGACAATATCATTTAGAACATTCTGGCACAAACATGGGCCGTTCTGTTGTCTTTGGAGCTCCTGCAGCCAAACACCAACGCCAAGCGGCATGGGGACTTCTCAACCAGCCAGGAGTGCATAAGGATCCCAAATGCCCACAAAACAACCCAGCAATCCAGTCAACGCTACCACATGTTGGTGGAAATTATTTCCTGAGCACAATTTCAATGGATGGATGGAAGGCCTCAGGGAAGATGTCTCTCTTGGCTGAACTATCAGGTTGGCTGAGGTGTGCAATATGTGGGAACTTTTATTTTATTGCAGGGCTATTCAACTCCAGTCCTGGAGGGCGAAAACACTTTTGTTTGGATTAGATTAGAAGGAGATAAAAGATAAAGACAGAAGTGTATCGGCACTCAAGGCCTGGAGTTGAATAACCTTTTTTTATTCTGTCTTTGGATTTAGAAAAACACTAGTTTGAGAGGGAGCATCCATAGTCTTTGACCTCCAGGTATCAAGCTTCAGAGTATCTATTAGCTGCAATGAATGGCGGTTCCCTTTGCTATAGTTTCCATCAGGACTAGGATCACCAACGCTACGCTCTGAAAGGCCTGCGACCCCCCCTGAGGCATGTGGTCTGATGGCGACATTCTGGGGCAAAAGGCCTGGGCAGCTCCCATTCTAGATGAATACGTTGGAGAGCCAGAGAGCAATAGGGACAAATGAAAAACAAGATGGATCAGAAAGAAGGGGCCAATAGGGTCTAAAACAGTCGATTGCTGAGAGGTATCTAAGGGGGAAGAATTAGAAAGTCAAATAGCAACCACCAACGAGGGGAAGTCACTGCCATGCTTCAGCCACCAACACTGTCACACGAGACAGTGTCAGTTGGCATGGTGGCTCAAAGACAACGTACTCTAACCAGGTGCTTGACCGACATAATTGTTGTAGTTCTTCAAGGTTCAATTTATAGGTGCTGCCCCCAAAATTCATTAGGCACTGTAAACGGCCTGTTTCCATTACCGGGCCATTAGAGAAGAGTTATGACCAAGCTGCTTAATGCCTTGCTGTTTTCACTTTCTGTCTTATTCCTGATATTTTCACGAACCCCCCACAAACATAGTCTCACATTTTATCCAGTGGGTAAAAGCCTCTTTACGGCTGCATGAATAATCCCAGATGACATAACATTGCCCATGATTTGACATATCTGTTTGATACCAATAGGCTCATGTCAGAGTCGTAAAAATGACGATCGCAACACTGAAAAAATTAGGGGGACTGAATTTTGACTTACTTGTCCATGTTCCTGAAGGGATCACCCAAATATATTGCAGCCACTCCGCTTTACAGAACATGGAGTGAACCCTCGGGTGATACCACAAATACCATAAAGGAGAACTTGGCAGTATATAAGAGAGGGAATTCACACCTGTCACTTCTGATAAAGTAGAAGGATACTTGGAAGAAGGTAGTAGGATTCTACCTATATTTTTGGTATAAATGTATCATACCAGATGTATGACAAAGACCCAGGGGCCCCTAAAAGAGACCAGGATCATCCCAAGATCTAGTTGAGAACCCAACGCGATCCTCTTGCAGTCGACCAATAGAATACACTTTATTCCAGGAGTAACGGGAGGGAAAATTACGTTTTCTTTCATACGACTGTCTATAAATACCAGTCAATGGCATGCTTAGAGTTGATAATGGAGGGAGCTCTTTTAGGGAGCACTGAGAGCGGGATCGGAATAGACTATGGAAATGGGTTGTAATTGCGAAGACCTATCTGGCACTTTGTGAGGGGGGAGAAAGCAGGACGAGTCATAATCATGCGGCTGGTGTGATCACGGAGTCAGGAGTGTGGAGATATGCTGCAGCATCTGCAGACTTGACAAAGCTCCTACATAAAGGGATTTGACTGTACTGGGGTGAGCATAACATGCTTTGATGTGGTCCGTATTGAAGACCCTGCGCCAAAACAAATCTGTTGGACAGGTTTTTGTTTTCCATAAGGGGGCAAGTTAATTTCTCGGGACCGCCAAGTACGTGCACAATTCGGGCATTGTTTGTAAAGGAAAATAACATGTTTTAACTATGAAATAGTACTACAGTGTGACATTAACATGACCAGTCATGATTCTTTTCCTTTGTGTGTCAAACATATTGCTTTAAACTTTGCATGTTTGCCCAACACATTTCCAGTGGTAATCAGCGCACCCACTGCCATCCCTTGTATTTAATATTAAAACCTCTTCACTAGAAAAAGCATCTGAAAAAACACATTGCAACCTACTGTCATACTATATGTAACCCTACAATTTGACACCATCTGGCCAGAAAGAGGATGATATGTAGCTTTCGAAAACAAAACCCACACATATTAAAACAAATGAGCATGGCTCTGCTTGCTAAGATGTGTATTTTGGTCAACGTAGGGTAGGCTACACAAATTTCCCAAAGTCAAACAGTTTAACTCTAGCACACCCTTCAGCTGGCTGTTACACCAAAGATAATGGGAGATGGAAAATTCCAGAGCAGGTCCCGGACCTCTAGCTCAGGCTTGTAGCCGATTAAAGTGCAGAAAAGACTGCACTGCGAGACTGCACAAGTAGAGCATGAGAAGGCATAAACCCATCTATGGCATGCAATCTGGATGGGAAAGGCTGGAACTTTGGGTAATTATTCCACAGGAATATGCAGCGCTGATCATGCTATGTCTTAAATTGGCAGGCACTAGGGATTAGGAAGGAATGCATTATGGGACGGTTGTGGGTTACAGAACGTATTACATTCACTTAGAAACACATCTCAATTGCCTTTAATGGGCACAGAGTGAATGATAATCAAAGGGAATATACAGTTTGTTCTCTGGAAAGTAGTGGCCAGGTGTTTGATGCCTGGTTGTGTTATAGCGACTGTTCACAGGGGGTTCGAACAGACAGTCAAGGAAAATTGGCCAAAAAAAAAACAATTTGGAAATTAGAGATTACTAAATTGTCAGGGAATACATACAGTGGGGCAAAAAAGTATTTAGTCAGCCACCAATTGTGCAAGTTCTCCCACTGAAAAAGATGAGGCTTGTAATTTTCATCATATGTACAAATCACATTGTAGGATTTTTAATGAATTTAATTGCAAATTATGGTGGAAAATAAGTATTTGGTCAATAACAAAAGTTTATCTCAATACTTTGTTGTATGCCCTTTGTTGGCAATGACAGAGGTCAAACGTTTTCTGTAAGTCTTCACAAGGTTGTCACACACTGTTGCTGGTATTTTGGCCCATTCCTCCATGCAGATCTCCTCTAGAGCAGTGATGTTTTGGGGCTGTTGCTAGGCAACACAGACTTTCAACTCCCTCCAAAGATTTTCTATGGGGTTGAGATCTGGAGACTGGTTAAGCCACTCCAGGACCCTGAAATGCTTCTTACGAAGCCACTATTTCGTTGCCCAGGCGGTGTGTTTGGGATCATTGTCATGCTGAAAGACCCAGCCACGTTTCATCTTCAATGCCCTAGCTGATGTAAGGAGGTTTTCACTCAAAATCTCACGATACATGGCCCCATTCATTCTGTCCTTTACACGGATCAGTCGTCCTGGTCCCTTTGCAGAAAAACAGCCCCAAAGCATGATGTTTTCACCCCCATGCTTCACAGTAGGTATGGTGTTCTTTGGATGCAACTCAGCATTTTTTGTCCTCCAAACACGGCGAGTTGAGTTTTTACCAAAAAGTTCTATTTTGGTTTCATCTGACCATATGAAATTCTCCCCATCTTCTTCTGGATTATCCAAATGCTCTCTAGCGAACTTCAGACAGGCCTGGACATGTACTGGCTTCAGCAGGGGGACAAGTCTGGCACTGCAGGGTTTGAGTCTCTGGCGGCGTAGTGTGTTACTGATGGTAGGCTTTGTTACTTTGGTCCCAGCTCTCTGCAGGTCATTCACTAGGTCCCCCCGAGTGGTTCTGGGATTTTTGCTCACCGTTCTTGTGATCATTTTGACCCAATGGGGTGAGATCTTGCGTGGAGCCCCAGAGTGAGGGAGATTATCAGTGGTCTTGTATGTCTTCCATTTCCTAATAATTGCTCCCACAGTTGATTTCTTCACACCAAGCTGCTTACCTATTGCAGATGCAGTCTTCCCAGCCTGGTGCAGGTCTCCAATTTTGTTTCTGGTGTCCTTTGACAGCTCTTTGGTCTTGGCCATAGTGGAGTGTGGAGTGTGAGTGTTTGAGGTTGTGGACAGGTGTCTTTTATACTGATAACAAGTTCAAACAGGTGCCATTAATACAGGTAACGAGTGGAGGACAGAGGAGCCTCTTAAAGGAGAAGTTACAGGTCTGTGAGAGCCAGAAATCTTGCTTGTTTGTAGGTGACCAAATACTTATTTTTCACCATAATTTGCAAATAAATTCATAAAAAATCCTACAATGTGATTTTCTGGATTTCTTTTTCTCATTTTGTCTGTCATAGTTGAAGTGTACCTGTGATGAAAATGTCAGGCCTCTCTCATCTTTTTCAGTGGGAGAACTTGCACAATTGGTGGCTGACTAAATACTTTTTGGCCACACTGTATTAAGTTAAAATTATAAAACAAATGGCAATAAAAAAAACTAAAATCATCCAGTTATATCATTTTCTAGATAGGTAGCTGAGACACATTTCCGAAAAAGTTGAATATCATTACCAACCCAAAAATACTTTTGTTTTTAACTGGAGCATTCTATGAAAATGAATATTTATCATAAATGTAACTCCCCGCACAAAAAAGTAGGACTAAACCTGGAAGAATAAAATAATCATAACAATATTAATAAATAAATACTAGACAGACACTAGGCTGTGAGTCTTACTCTAAAGTTGCATATTGATAGGGAAAACAGTGGGTGAACTCTCAAACCTTTAACTGGAGCGTGAAAAGGCAGCAGAGTTATTTTCATTCCTTTATATGGCTTAATTGAGCTTTCTTACATTTAGCAGAATATTAAATCCCATTGCCTATATCTGAGAAAACATATATTAAAACTGCATGCAGCCGTACATAAAATATGTAGCAACAAATATTTATATTGCATCCTGGGGCTTCAGAAGCGATGCACGGTGCAATATCAGTCTAGCTCTGATATTATCTTGTTTAGGGGTTAGGCAGGTATCAGACAGGGCCAAGATATATTGCTTGTGTATATTCAGGGTCAAACACAAATGAACTATTCCAGAACCAAATACTCATGTGGCATTGTATTGTTTGTCACAACTGCAACTCTTAGAGTGGACTTTTATTGTCCCGAGCATATCGTGGACCCAGCTTAACCTGATACAACACACATAATGGATGGACTTTATGGACAAAAGTGCAACATTTACCAACAGGAATGTAAACAAACAACATACTTTGCGCGTATGTTTATTATTTCTGCTCATGAAACATGAGGCCGACACTTTTATAAACACTGCATGTTGTCGAGTCGTGTTCAGTTTTCAATTACCAGCCAAAACTGTGTTTACCTGTACATTCACAAAAGAAATGAACAGATCTTTGCAAAAAATGATAAAGGATACAACCATCCTGCCTTATTAAGGGGTACAATGTTACCTGCTTTGCATATTTAAGATATAAAACATATATGGTAGATATACATTTAAAATATGGGTTATTGAGTCAGCAATCAATGGTGCTACATTCACTGTGCCCACAGTTTGTTGGCCCTATTTATATGCCCCAAAAAATAAATCAATAAAACCTTGAACTATTATTATGTGCACAACATGTAATTCCAAATGTTGTTTATTTTCTATTTATAAAAGGTATTAGTGCAAAAGTGCAAAATAAAAACCAAAACAATGACATATTTATTCATAACTTGGCCATTGCGACTGCTATATTTTTTGTGCTCAAGATACATAACGTTTACAGTCCTTCAACATCTGTCAGCAGCCCAGTGCTCCCCAATAGCCTACTTCTTAAATGATATTGTTTCTGCCAAATGAAATGTCAAGTAAAGACATAAAACTGAAAAGAATATTATGAATCCTCTAATTGAATCTCTAGTACCGTATTTGGAAAAGAGCAGGTATTGTGTACTGGAAAATACAATAAAATACAATTTCTAGCATTACTAGTATTAACTCGTGTTATTATTGAATTTGCACAGGACAAATAATTGCGGTCACCATAAATGTAAGCCCTTTTCTAAGGTCTTGAAAGCTATTCAATTCTCAAGGTAGAATCATAATGTTTATAAAGAATACGTTAACTTGGCTTCAGAAAAGTTGATGTATGGAGGTTGGATAGGTTGAGGGAAAGCATGGATACCCACAGGGAACACATGCATCAGAACATATCAAATGCATCATACAAAGAATAAAATCAGTGGTGGGTCTTTCAACAGCAGAAGACAAGCCAGAGGAAGCTCCTGTTATATAACAAGCCACCAAAAATAAATGGCAGGCTTATTTCACATGATTTCTCATCCTATATTGAAATATTTTACGCAAACACATAATAAAGTCAAATTTAGCCAAACCGTAAATGGTCTGACAACATTAAAAGATGTATAGTGCGCTTTGCATATCAATTGGATGAGACAAAAAACTTCAACTTTTCATAAAAAGATAGGATCTCATTATAATGAGATAACTTCTGAGATTCTTAAATAAAAGGGCGAACAAGGGAAACTGCTTCACACCAGCGTACAGGAATGGTAATCTTATTTTAACATAACCTGATTCGGTTTGATTAGTGGACGAAACAATGCAATTTTGATGCACTAAGATTTGTTGCATGAACACTTTAATTTTCCTTTCTAAATTAAACTCTTTCACCGATGGAGCTTAGGAGCAGGGCATCTCTGATGGATCTTTGAGCTTACCTTTCTAAGCTGAGTAGCCCTCAGTGTGTGCAAGCGTGCGTGTTAGAGAGAGAGATAATGGCGGTGGGTGTTGGTACCTTAGCTGCGCCATTGGGCAGGCTCAGCGTCCACCAGTATCAGATTAGGGGGTCAACATGCTTTTTGACCCCCGCACCACCAACACACTCACAGACTTTTAATACTGTTTTGATCTTTTTAGGCTACATGTTGGATCTTTACAACTTTGCTATGACAAAGTGATTACCAGTTATAGGACAACTTTGAATTTCAAACTTTCTGAACGAGAGAGTGCCATTGTGCTGTTTCAGCTCCACTGCAATATAAGCAGGGTAGTTTGTTTTTACATTATGATGGCATTTACAGAACAATCTTTCTTTTATTTAACATTAATGTGAATTGTAAATACAGTTTACCTGGTTGCTAACATGGCACTCTATTGTCACCGGCAATAGCACTTCGGTAACGGAGAGTTTTTTGGTGCCAAATGTCAAATTATGTTAGATGCTTCTAAATGACAAGTTGTATTTATGTTTCTGATTGTGTTTATTCATGCCGGACCAGACTTCATATGTCACAACTCAAAACTCTCCCTTTCAACTTTTTTAGAAAGGGAAGAAAAAGGTGCAGTGGACTCTTATTTTTTTCTGTAAAAATTATGAAATTACCCAAGTAAATACTTAGCTAGTTGTTGTATACCTAAACAGTTGAGTGACATAGTGGGACATATTTAATTCACTCGATGACTTTACAAACTACAGGATCACGTCAACCATTCTTACACATTTAAATCTGAATTGTTAATATTATTTGCAGTTAACATTCCAAATGAACTAATATGCAACACTGTATAGTTTCTCTAAACTATGCTGTTAGTACTCAGCCAAATTTCAGTATGGATTTTTGTGTTCATGTTTGTGTTTAACTCAGTGTATGAGATATTGCAGCCATTTCCAGCCATCTTAGCTTCAATTGTTCCACCATTTTGTGTAGTCGCTCCACTACAATGGCTTGAGCGCGCCAATCGATTCAATCAGTTTTTAGTTAATCCAATAGAAGGCAATTACCATGACAAAACAAGGTCTTAATGGATTAAATGTGAATAGAGCACAAGGTTTGTCATGTATTTTCACAGTGACGCAGCAATCACTCAGTTTTACTGCCAGAGCCCCCTTTTTCCTCAGTCACTCAAACAAAGTCCTAAATCGACTCATCAAATTCTCTTAAGGTGCAGCCGAAAGCAATTACAGAAACACTGGGTGGAAGAGCCGCATTCTCGTAATAAAGGCTTGCCATCCAAACAAGATGAATCGTGTTCCCGTTTCTCCCCAACACCTCAGCACTTTAGCAAAGCCTTTCATTGTGCCATTGTATTGTCATTAGGAGTACTACGTACTACAGGAGGCGATAACGGCTCAAATGCTCAGCCCAGTCGAGCGCTTGCGATCCGCCTCGTCAAAATGCTAGGAGGGCTGGTTTTGTGCCAACACCTAAAGAGAGAGTCAGACAATGACCTGCGGCTTTGTTGGGGGTTTCTACCGCAATTGTAATCCAGCAAGAAGATTCGAGCGATTGAGAGAGAGAAAGTCCGTTTTTAAAATCCTGTTTGTGTATTTCCAAAGGTTTCAAGTTGCTTTTATCCCCTATTTATAAATGTTGAAAAAAAAAAGTAAAATAGTGGTGAATCCATTAATTGTGGGCAGAACGTCAATATGAAATCATTGACATAGTGACTTATTGCATCAAAACAAATATTGTTTATACACTTATAGGTTAAGGGTCTATTAAACACTATCCACGACCCTCTAAATTAACCCAATATATTGTAATACCTTTTTTTTGGTAGTATATTGCCAATAGGTTTATCCTCTAATACCTTACTATAGTACATGCTCATGTGCTGACCTGTTCCATTATCAATTGGTTTCAATTCCATAGTCTGATATGTCCACTGCAAAATGTGGATATTGTGAGCAAATAAATTTTTTTTTATGTATGAAGTGTATATAGGATTTTACTGGAAAATCTACTTGTGGCCAAGTGTCATCATTCTAGCAGACACAGCCAGGTTTATCACAGTACTGGGGAAAGTTGACGATGCCATTGACCTTAACAAGGGCACCAGGACTAGTGGAAGCACAATAGCCACATAAAGTCAAGGATCCATTGGGTTCTCTCCTACTTAGTCATTCTCTTTTCAGTGCCAAACTCTGAAATGGTGCTCTAGTTTTATACTCTCTTTTATGCTTTATATGTTCCTGGAGATGTTATTTTATTTATTTCTACAGTTATGTCAGCACCTGTACAGGTTTGGGAGGTGTCAGCTCAGGCATCACCTCTAACAAGGTGAAAAAGTCACCCAAGACACAACCTGAACTATAGTGTCTTTGTCACAGTAAGACATGACCTGAAATGTAGTGACATATTCACAGCAAGACAGCCTGGATTATGGTGACATAGGCCTAGCCTGGAATATAGTGACATAGTCACAGTCAAGACATAATCGCCTATCTTGAGTTAGGGCAAATGGCAAAGCGTAAATTCTCTGGATTTCTCCTTTAATGACATGACACTGTGTATGGTCCCCCTGTAAACATCAGTGTTGGTGATGCTTATAACATCGGGGATAATAACTAGGGACATGCCTGTGCCAATAATGTAAGCCATATATTAAAGCCCCCATGAAGTCTTTGTAATTATATTTTCCAACCATCCCCGTATGTCTAATAAATCCCTGTGTGTGCGTAGCTCTTGGTAGAGAGGCGCCTCGGTTGTTGGTCCTTCCCCCACTGTGGGCCAGTACAAAAACGTATGAAACCGCACGCCTTGGATAACAGCGTCAGGTAAATCATTTAAAATGTCATTGTAAAAAACACAAAACAACTGTCTTCTTTTGCCCTTGGAAGGCTCAGTCTGATCACGGGGGAATTAGAGGGGAAGACATTTACTCTGATTGGCTTTGTAGACGGAAAAGAGTCAGTGATTTTGTTAAAATCAAATCAACTTTGTCATATCCCATAGCCGTTATATTACAATTTTGGAGTGTAATTGTAATGCTGTTCTGTTGGAATATTAGCAAGGAAATCAAGTTTGGGACTGCACTTGTCTTTAGTCAATGTATCCAAACTTGTAGATTGAGATCGTGGATTGACTGTGAATAGTCTTTATCCCAATATGGGGTTATTATGTGAAATAGAAACAAAGGCTGATTAGACCGCAGGTTTCAATTCAATCCAGCCGGAACGGGAAAGATAGCCATGTCAACACATTTCTGAAAGAAGTGAATTCTCTCTTACCATGTACAATTCGAAAACACTGATATTAGAGACGACACAAGATCCAATTCCAGACACTAAAAGCAATCGCTGTGGCTGAGTAGATCCTCTCTTTCATCCCGCGTGTCTCTACCCATGCCCAGGAAATCTCTCAGGAGCCATTGTAGCAGTACAAGAGCACTGCTCTGTCCAGTCCAGTTCATGCACAGGCTAACACTCTCCAGTCTTAAGGATAACAATTGCAGATAACCGAAAAAACCACTCCAGGCTGAAGTCTCCAGTTGTCTCGTAAAACAGGCGCGGTAGTTGGCATTGTTTGGTCAACAACGGCTTACAAAATGAACTAATCCAGTGGAGTGAATCCAAGCAGTCAGTTTTTTTTTCTTCTTCATTCTGTTAGGACATTAATGTGAGCGAGGGTGCTAGCTAGTTACCTGTGCTAGTTAATTAACCTCTTGGGAACTAGTAGGGAGCAGTGGTTCTGATTGCAATAGGCCTACTGGGCGTAATCAAGGGCCAAAACTGAACACAGTATACAGCACAGAAGTGTTGTAGTAAACACAATCTCTGCTCCCCAGCCACCCTAGGGACCTTTTAATCAAACCACAGCGCCCTAATGATGGTGCCTCCACAGAAACTAAAAGAAAGAAGAGAACCAGAAAAGTAAAAGGGGGGGAAGGGAAACGATGACAAATAGAGAGAACAGAGAAATATGAACACACAGAAACATTGAACCGGTTCCGGTGGTCGGTCCAACACCCAGCACGCACGTCTGCGGCCGTCGTGAGGCCCAGAACCGAGCCCTGAGGGTTCTGCCAACCGGGGAGGGGCGGGTTTGGATGCAGTTTGCGGTGTCTCATCCATTTCTGATGTCTCATCAGTTTGTGATGTGCAAGTATTAACATGATGGAGACTGAACCCTGGTGTTACAGTGTGATTATTAGCATCATAAAAGAGTCCCAGTTGTTGGTGTACTTGCACAGAAGCACAAGGCATTGCAAGCTGGTTCGTTTGTTCCTCACATTATGCAACACATTTCTTAGCCATCATGGCATCATAATAAAAAAAACTGTTTGTGCTTTACAATGTACTAAATTTAGCAGCTCACTGGCACACTTCAGATTCTTTACTAACACCTCTCGACATCCGTGGTGCTCATGCTTCGTTGTAACATCTCCCCGGGGGCTCGGAGGAATCCATAAGGACGTGTCCTCCTCAGCACGTGACTCTGAGCGGCTCCAGTCACAGCGCCGAGCCATTCCAGTCAAGCCGCTTGTTCCACTAAGGCATATGTGCAGAAACCAGCTCACTAGCAGGAACACACGTTCAAACACGTTTGAGCTTGCAATCATCGCACCCACTGCAAGGGGTCGGTAGAGCATAACGAGGTAATAAAACCTGAAGGGTGCTGGGACAATTCACAACGCTCTATATGACAGCCGCAGACACTATTGTGTTAATCACTTTCAAGGTTACAATGACCTAGCAGTACAGCACGGCAGTTACTTGTACCACTGCACTAGTCAGGATCCCGTACAACTCAGTTCTATTTATAAATATTCTAAATATGTACATACATTGCTCAAACACGTAATCATCACAGTATTACACCAAATCAATTGAACCTTAGGGATATCAGTTCTGGACAGCATATCTGTCCAGTTACGAAGAATTAAGCAATAGTGAATCAATGTCACCTCTGGTGCAATAAACTAAGACACTACAGTACAGTATGGTACACTAGAGAGGCAAAAGCAAGCTACAACCCCCCAAAAATTGTTTTGCAGGTGGTGGCCACAGAGCATTGCACTCTCCTTATCCTTACTGAGTAATTCCTCTCTAGTTTTGAGTTTTACTAGTGTCTTTGTCACTACTGGTAGCCTAAGGTGGTACCCGCAGCCCATTCAGGTTGCACAGGTAGTTCAGCTCCTCCAGGATGTTGCATCCAAGGTTTGCTGTGTCTTCCAAACAAGAGCATGATATCAGGAGACAAGCCATTACGCAAGGAAAGCTGGAAAGGGCTGTGGAAGGGCGTCAACCCAGCAGCAGGATCTGCTCCTTCGTGCAAGGAGGAACAGGAGGAACACTACCAGAGCCCTACTAAATGACCTCCGGCGGGCGACTGATGTGCATGTTTCTGTCAGAAACAGACTCCATGAGGGTGGCATGAGGGCATCCTGCTCTGTGCAGGAGCACGGTGCAGCTTGATTGGCATTCGTCAGAGAACACCAGAATTGGCAGGTCCACCATTGGCAACCCGTTCTCCTCTGCTATTAGGCACTGGGAATACATCCTCAGACTAATAGTCAGACCTTATGCTGGCGCAGGGGACCCTGGGTTCCTCCTGGTGCAGGACAAAGCCCGGCCTCATGTGGCCACAGTGTGTAGACCAGTGGTTCTCAACTCATTCCTCAGGGAACCCCAGACATTCCACATCTTAGCTGCAGCCCTGAAAAAGCACAGCAGATACACTAATCAAGGGCTTGAGGATTATGTGCGCTAGCTAAAGGGTAGTTCAAATACCCGGACTGGCTGGCGTTCCCTGAGGAATGGGTTGAGAACCACTGGTGTAGAGAGTTCCTGGATGACGAAGGCATTAAGGCTATTGCCTGGCCCTCACGTTCCCCAGACCTGAATCCAAATAAGAACCTCTGGGACTTTATATATTGGCGCATCTGATGCTGCCAAATTGCGCCACAGACTGTTCAGGAGCTCTCTGGTGCCCTGATGCAGGTCTGGGAGGAGATCCCTCCGGACACCATCCGTCATCTTATCAGGAGCATGCCCAGACGTCGTGCATACAAGCACGTGGGGGCCATAAACACTACTGAGTCACACTATGGGTTGATGAAATTCAGCCTGTGACGTCAATTGTTCACTTTTCATTTTGAGGCCTGGATGAATTTGTATCCACTGTAGGAAAAATGGTCACGGTTGCCGTGATATTATTGGAAAGCCAACGAACATTCATGTAGTGGGGGTTGTGGTGAAGGAGAGGGCAACCTGGAAGACACTTATTCAAAAGGTTAGAGGAGGTTCATGGTTCACAATCAGGGCAATATTTTCACTGACCGCTGGAGACACAAGACTCCTATATTTAGCTACGCTTCTATGAGCAGACCATCCCCTTTGTGTCGTAAATAATGTAAAGCATATACCTACTCACACCCCCCCCACACACACACACGCACACACGCACACACACACATAGACAGACACTGCATCACCTGTATTATTTAGGAGGCTACTTAGGATCATATTAAAGAATAAATGGGCCACCCATTTTTGTGTCATTGTGTCCTGGAACTGTGAAATTCCATGAGCCGCATTTCATGGAGTGCTCTTTGATACGAAAATTAGATTAAGGTGAGGTTGGAACATGTGCTTTCCCACCACACGTCTGAATATGTCAGGGTGACATAAAGCGATGAGAATTTTCTTTCAAAATCAAACAGACTGCCAACCTAAGCTAAAGCACAAAACTTGTAGTGTTGGAATAATATCAAGGAAATCTACTCTTTGGCTGCACTGGGCACTGTACGTTTGGACATTCATCATAATATCCAAAGATGATACTATTATGTGAGACTGTGATTAGACTACAAGCTTCAAAAAACCCAGCACGGACAGGAAAAATAGTTATGTCAACACATTTCTGTAAAAAGTGAATTCTCTGAAATCATACAACGTTATTGAAATGTACGCAGGTCCAAAATTGCAGGATTGACTAAAATGCATGGTAGACTGTGTCTTATGGATACAAGCTAAGTTATATGGGAGGAAAGGTAGCTTGTGTAAACACTATTATACAACCGACGATACTCAAAATGATGTGTGGCTTTCTGTGTATATGTTGTTAAGTTGTTTACAGTATAATTGTTTAAACAAGTACAAATCTGAGAAAATGTCAATGAATTGCCTGTGCCATAACAGTTACAGGTCTGTTTTTTCCAGCATCATCCAACAACATCCAGAACAACTTAGCACGGACGTAATATGGATCAAGGCATTTTAATTTAACCCTAATGAAGGTGAAAACACATCAACCCTAACCTTAACCATAACCCTAACCCTACCCTTACCCCTAACCTTGCCATGCTTTGCTCTCTGCCGCTGCGTCACATCAGCTCTTCCGTTTGACAGGCCACTATAAGCTCTCCGACCTCGAGGGAGAATGGGTGGCCACGGGCCGCATGGCGAACTCTGCTAGCTAAATTAGATTTAATTAACTCTCCACAGCCAAGTTTTCCTGCCTGACAGCGGCGGCACGAGTCCCCATTGAGGGCCCCAATCAAGGGCTGAACGAGTGGCCCTGTGCCGTGGAAGAATCAGGCTGGAAGTTAATGCATTGCGGGGTTGTGGAGAGACACTGGGGGGCCACACACACGAAGACCCTGCTGGAGAATTACAATGGGGGGGGCAAATATGTGCCCACCTCCCACCACCTGGAGCAAGTTTCATTTTCCAGTGTCTAATTAGGCCTTCCAGTGACAACAACTAGCTGGTTGCACGTCATTTCCCAAGCAGTGGAACTTGCATGGAGAGAGAGAAAGGATGACATGGAGAAAGCAAGAGCGATACGCATTTGCCTCCCATTAAATGAGACAAAGGCACACTGCTGACGTGTCGTAATTCACCCAGGTCCACACAGCACCCCGCATGGGTCGAAGCGGGACGAGCGAGAGAGAGATAGAGATGGGAGTTGACAATTTGTATAACACGTTATATGGTTACAGATAGCTGTGCAGTCCGATGCTGTAGTTCATAATGCGTGAGCATTTGTCTCCATTTAAAAGAGCAGCTCTGGTAGGTGACTACAGCACAGTCCACATCTCGCCATCACTACAGACATCCTATGGTCTGTTCGGCTACTGTCACAGGAGCCTGACAAATGTCCTGTACCTGCAAAGTGCTAGTACAAGCAGAAACACAATCTGCACTATTTATATTTCTGACAGAGGACGTAGAGAAATAGGAATGCATCTCGTCCACCTCCAAAGAGACAATATTGCACAGGAGAGAGCAGAATATGAATGGAAAAATGTGAGGAGATGGACATTTTAAGCAGAATCATTTCAAGTTCAATACACTGACTGCCCTTCTGTTAAACCTGTGAAAAAAAACATTGCAATTCCCAAGTTCTATGTGCCTTTGGCTCTCTTCAAAAACAAATGCTGTGTGAAAGGCTTTGCTTTTCTTCAATTCAGACCCAGTTTACAATCCAGAGTACATTATGGGACGGCCTATTTTAAACTGGGTAAATCATAAACAAAATGCAGCATCCTAACTAAAATGATCCACCATTAAAGCTCAAAACCTGGTCACTTAGATCCTTTTCTCTTGCCATTTTTCATCCAAAGTTGAGGTTTACCGTGCCTGCTTGGCATTTTAAACATGCCATAGTGCATGATAGAGTGTCAATTGCTTAATTGTATCATGCATTACAACTGTGTGGAAGCCTCTGTATTAGTTGTGTTACTCCTCTCCCTTCCGGTTTTTCCCTCAATTCGTCAATTATGTGGAAGTATGCATCTAAAAACATAGTTACACAGCATGCACTTGTGTAGCCAGTCCCTAGCCTATTTAAATAATCTCATTAGAGGTTTTCCACCCTTGTGTGCTGTGCCAGTGGATGTTTATGATGAACAAGGAGAGTTATGGAGGCCCCAAAAAGTTTTGCGTTTCTCAACATATGGATAGATTCAGGTTTATTTAGGTTATAAACAAAGGCAATGAACAACAGTGAGGGTGTGTTGTGTTGGGCAATAAAAGCTGATGAGTGCCAGTGTGTTTATGATGAGGTCCCATGTGTTGTGGCATTTATAGCAAATATCTCATATGTGGTAAAATTCTGAACCTGAATGAAATTGATCACATACAGTCATCTGACAATTGACTGGTCTTTCTGAATATAATACACTGGGAGTCTTTGACAGTCCATTAGAGACACAACTGGCAGGAAAATAATGTGTTCAACTGGAGGATGGACCCATCCCTTCTGATCAGGTGGGATCAGCCAACAATCAACCGGTTCATCAGGAGGAATAGCCAATGGAGTCCCACCAAGCGGATTACATTAAAATGCCTTCTATGGTAAAGTTTGTGTTATGCTGCATTTGATTGTTTCACTTCAGTGGCATTGGGTAGGTAGACTCAATAATGACACATACAGAGAGAGATAACGAGACCTTTCCAGGTAATCTTTTTTCTAAATGTGCGGTTGTTAAGAACAAAAGCTTGCAAACATCACAGTATATATAATTCATGCAGAAGCAAAATTAAATGAACTGAACTGTAAAACCAAGTCTGCCTCAGCGCCACCACCAACATTCAAAAGACGGTAGAAAGAAGGGCTTCTTATCAGCTGGGGTCCCTGGCTACTGCGTTAACCCTTCACAACCACCAAGACCAAGGATCTCACCTGAAGCACAGACACGGCTGGCCTCATCTCATCTGGTTGTATTGTCACAGCTCTGCTGTAGACGCAATAGTGTGTTAAGGTTTCAATAGCATTAGAGCACCTCATGCTCAGTGTGACAACAGCTACTATACCAATTACACCAAGCTAAATAGACTACATAAACATTCAGTCATATCTTTGGTAAATAGTGTATAGCACACCGCGGCTTTCAAACCATCAGTATTCAGGGTTCAAACCACCCAGATAATAATTTACAGCATCCATCTGCACCACTTCTAACATGTCTACATCCCCAGTGAGGCCGTGCAGCCCTGGATAGAGTTAAACACTGGGGTCTGGAGAATCTTTTCCTGCCTCCCAGTCAGTAATAGGAAGCCAAGCTGCATTTCCATAACAAGTTGAGTACTCTCCTGGGCTCCCTTGTCAGGAAGCAGCTGGATCTGAGGTGATTTCAGAGCATTCGCCCCCGTCTTTGCGCCCTGAGGTACCCTATGGTAACTTGTCATTGTGGCAGCCCCAACTGGCCCCGTCACTGTGCCCGGCCCTGCGAGGGCCACGCTTTCAACAGGCCCCTGCGTGTGCTTGGGATAACAGTCAATGTGCACAGATCGAAACTGAAAAAAGCCAATTGACGTCATATTGTGACGCACAAAACACAAGACAGGTCAGTCACAGGAGTTTGGTTGTAAATAGGGGCAGCAGTGGTCGATGTACTGTGGAGACCGGTACACAGCCCCTGCCAGGTTTCAACCGTGGGTATCAAAACTAGCTAACGGCAAGAGGCAATGTGTGTCATGTACATTTGTATCGAAAGCAACTTGTACTTGTGAAGACGTTTTTTGATTGTTTTTGCTATTTGGGAAGTGTACTCATAACCCTCGTATAACAAGTCCCTAACTCTACAAGAGAAATCGAACTCAACACACATTTTCCGACTTATTGTTAACATCTATGAAACAAGAAGAACTCTTGTGCTCAAACAATTCGATGAAGAAGCACTGACCAAAAACATGCCATAATTGTATATATACAGCTTTGGGAAAAAACATCATAATTAAGAGACCACTGCCCCTATATACACACACACAGGCCATGTATATGCTGTTGTGTTTTGCTAATTCTTATCTAGTTATTTTACTATTATAGTTCAGTACAATTGGAGTGGGTATGGGAATTAACACTTTAGTATTTTTCATTTGTATTTGCATGAAATCATTTCTTCTGAAAATGTTGTTTGTTCTTCAACTTGATGTTGAAGCAGACAAACAGAGAGGAGCATAAAGTGTCCATTAGGACTGACACTTAGCAGCCCATTGATGGATTGGACAATTCACAAGGAAAAATTACGTTTTCTCTCAAAAGCTTATTTTCACTAAATGTTTATCATTTTCATTTATTTATTTATATATATATATATATATATATATATATACACATACAAGAACATACATACACACACCCCACCATCAAAGTTGTGCCAAACAAAGCATTTACTGGAACAATGTTGTTGATTTTCTTAAAACATGTATTAAAAATATGTCTGCATCTCCTGAAATACATCCATTAATCTAAATGATAGTAGCCAGGTGATTCAAATACTGACTGTTTTAGCAGCTAAAACATCCTTTGGAAGCATTTGCTTTGCAGTCACATTATCATAAAATCTAAATTGAAATAAAAATTGGACGTACAACCATAAAACTGAAGATTATTATGGGAAATAATTTCAGATAAAGATTGCGATTAATCTATTTTATTTTTACTTGTGGTAGAATCACTCAAATAAAGCAATAAACACAATGAAGTATAATTGAAATAGAACATATTATGACATCGTGTGAACTGTAAACACAACTAAAGAGTAGTCATTCCCATCAAATATATGCAGCAACGTTTTAAACAACAAGGCTTTAAGGGCCCAATCCCAAGTCTGCCTCAGCGCCACCACCAACGTTCAATAGAC
Source organism: Novumbra hubbsi (assembly GCA_016801125.1). Taxonomy (NCBI): domain Eukaryota; kingdom Metazoa; phylum Chordata; class Actinopteri; order Esociformes; family Umbridae; genus Novumbra; species Novumbra hubbsi. The sequence continues at coordinate 75,595 of JACXGK010000439.1, forward strand.
GGTAGAAAGAAGGGCTTCTTATCAGCTGGCGTCCCTGGCTACTGCGTTAACCCTTCACAACCACCAAGACCCCTGGATGGCCATCAGTATTTGAGACACGGCGCTCACCTGATGCACGGACACGGCTGGCCTCATCTCAGACCCCAGTGGAGACTAATCAGTAATGTTGACGTGGCACATTCCTCAACGTTATAAAGCTGTGGCCAATAATTGCCCCACATTGGACATAATTCCTCCAAAACTTGCTAATGGTTCTCTGAATGATATCTGTCAAAATGCCTTTGATACGTGGTCACTACGTCACTATCAGACATTTTGGTTGTATTGTCCCAGCTCTGCTGTAGATGCAATTGTGTGTCAGGGATCAATAGCATTTGAGCACCTTGTGGTCAGTAGTTTATATAATATAAAAACATATATATATATATATATATATATATACACCTTTTTCCCACAATCCAATTGCAACTTGTAAAATAGGTCATTTCTCCAGCAGGACACTACATACTTTATACACCTCAACAGTCTAGGGTGAAAGTATTGTTCCCTTGACCAGGTTGACTTATTTTAAAAATAAAATGCCATTGGTTTGTGAACCCAAAGTTTTGGGTCTTTGAAAGGCTGATGGGGAAGGTCTTATGGCAAATAATTGCTGCTTTCGGTTATGGAAGTTTAATGCTAAAATGCAGTGCCGGCCCCAGCCTTTTAGGGGCCCTGACCAAAACTTCATTTAGGGCCCCCTTTCTCTTAGTGGTCCAATGCTCACTAGCAGTCAGGGCCCCCTGGCAGTCGGGATGTATAGTTCTATCACATGTCACTAAATCAAGCATTTTCATAGTTTCATGATAAAGCTAATGTTCACAATGGCCACATTGTGTGTTGTATTTAATAAAAAGTATCACAATCTAACTCCATGTGTTTCACTCAAAGGGTAGTCTGCTCATAGATTTGCGGACTTCCCATCGGCAGGCAGGAGAAACACAGTGGAAATACAAAAAGGTGAATACAATGATAAATGAATGTATAAGCCTGAATCAACACCACAGCCAAGCATCTCTCCATTATTTGACATTGTCAAATATTCATAAAAAAGTGGCCTAGATCATTCCGGATATTGTAAATGATTGTCTATGCTATCGACATGTCCGTGTGATAGATTGTACCATTTGTTGGAAAGAGTGAACACATTAGCAACCACTTCTCCTCTGACTAGAAGAATGTGTTGATGTCTTGTGAAGAAAACATTAACAGTGAATGTTTTATTCATTGGTGACAATTGCAGGTTTTGCAAATGTGGGTCAAGCAAAGATTGACAATCCAGTCACATGCAAAAACGTTGAAAACTGGTATTTCAAAATATGCTGTTCTGCTATTGGTTATTATTGTTCGCATAATGGAATGTTGATTTTAAAGGCGGATCTAAGATAGAAATATGTTAACCAAATACAAAGGCAAGAAAATAATTCTGCAAATGTCTTCAAACGTGTTAATTGTTGATCTGCGATAAGCAGAGCAACAATTAACCACAGTTTAAGAGAAAATTCTTACACCCTATTGAGTTTGATGAGGACAGGCCTTCGTTAAAGCCTGTACTTCCTAAGTGTTAAGGAGTTAATCCACAGATTTATCATTGTGTAACGCTAGAGGAGACATCTTCCATTCCCCTCAATCTTATCCTATAAGTTTCAAGAGCAAAAGTGCCAAAGGGATGTTCAGAAACTTAAAGCACTTATACTCAGTATTTTACACTTTTGTTATGTTGATGTAGACATAAATCGTTGATGCCACTTGTAGAAATGGTGCCTGGCTGAGTGTAATTTTCGGAAGCAGGGAATGTTACAAGATGACAGCAGATTAGTTTAACACCACACCGCATTATCACACTGTATAATCAAAGATTGATGTTGTAGAAACCGTTAAGTCCAAATACCTCGCATTACAGGGCAAAGGAGGGAAGTTTAATGGATGGATTCTCTCAACAAACTAACCTCCAAACCCGGTCCATCGCCTCACTATTCGGTTAAGTGTCCTGGTATGTGCGACCAGTGGTGAAGGATATGCTTGTCAAGTTCCAGCACCGGTAAAAAAGCAGCCACCAGCGGACAATCAGGGAGAGGCTTAACGTGTCCATTAGGACTGTCAGTTAGCGGCCCCTTGATTAATTGCACAATACACAGTGGCAAATTAAGGCTGTCCTCATGCCCACCCCCCAAATAATTAAGGGTTGAGATTGCCAGGATGAGGCGATTAGATGGGAGCAACGCTTCTCCCACTCTGATACCAATCGTTCCGGCTACAAGTGGAATCAAAGAGGGGTTGTAACGACGTGGTCATCTACTGTGTGTGAACGTGTATGTGCACATACCGTGGGAGTCTCTGTGTGTGTGTGTGTGTGTGACTGATTGATGGTGGGTGGGCGTGTGTGGTATGCGTGTGTTAGTGTGTACATATTGGGTTTGTGTGAGAGTGTGTGTGTTGAGCCGTAGCAGGGTTGAAAAAGGCAGGATAAGCCCCTGAAATCAGTCAAGGTGCACTGTAGGCTATTTGCAGTGACTCATAACGGTGGGGAACTCACAGGAGCCCGGGCATCCATCATGATCACATGACTCTTATCCTGCGCCAGTGTGATCCCACCCCGCCCCCGCCACCCATGCGGTTCCCCGGCATTCGAGTTGCGCCATCATTTTCTTTGCCTTATGAACACGTTTAAAATAGGAAGCCCACCTCGCCAGCGGCGAGCAGCAGCTGAGCTGCCGAGGTGCACCTGGGGACGGCCCTGCGAGAAACAGAACGTCCTGGCTCTGGATGTGATGATGATAAACGGGATGGTTACCGGTCCCACAAACACCTACTGGTCCACAAAATGCCTGTTGGTCCCACCACTCCGATTTGTTCTCAGAATTGGTATAAGTGAACACAACCCCTATCGGTCCACACTACTCCTATTGGTCAACTCTGTGCCGGCCCTCGCCTTTTGGGGGCCCTAAGAAGAATTGTAGTTGGGGCCCCCCTCTCCCTTAGTGGTTTGACGCTCACTAGCAGTCTGGGGGCCCCTGGCAGTTGGGGGGTCTAAGCAACCTCTTATGTTATACTACTATTGGTCAACACAACCCCAATCGGTCCACACTACTCATATTGGTCAACCCAACCCCAATTGGTCCATCCAACCCCTACCGGTTCACACTAAACCTATTGGTCAACACAACTCCTTTTGATCTAAAACACTCATATTGGTCAACACAAACCATTATTGATCCACACTACTCCTATTGGTCAACACAATACCTATTGGTCCACACTACTCCTATTTGTCAATCCAACCTTTATCGGTCCACACTAAACCTCTTGGTCAACACAACCCCTTCACAACACCCCCCCACTCCTATTGGTCCACAGAAACCCTATCCGTCATCACTACACCTTTTGGTCAAGACAACCCCTTTCGGTCCACAAAAATCCTATTGTCAACACAACCTTCAATGGTTTTCACAACTCCTATTGGTCAACACAACCCCTATTGATCCTCACCACTCCTATAGGTCAACACAACACCTATCAGTCCACACAATGCCTATTGGTCAACACAACCTCAATTGGTTTTCACCACTCTTATCAGTCCACACAATGCCTATCGGTCAACACAACCTCAATTGGTTTTCACCACTCTTATCAGTCCACACAACGCCTATTGGTCAACACAACCTCCATTGGTTTTCACCACTCGTATTGGTCAACACAACCTCCATTGGTTTTCACCACTAGTATTGGTCAACACAACCCCTATCAGTCCACACAACGCCTATTGGTCAACACAACCTCTATTTCTTCTCACCACCCCTATTAATCAATTCAAACTAGAGGTGTGAATATTCACCTGCCTCACAATTCGATTCAATTCCGCTTCAGAGGGTATTCATTTGAGTATAAAACAATTCTCAATGGATGCATCTTGCCTCCCAATTATTTTATTACAAAAACAAACGTACTTGAAACTCCCTCTTTCCGCCTTTATATTAATCAACTGTTTTCAAACAAAAGAATATGTCAATGTTCATGTCAACCTATTTATCAAGTTATTCAGTCATTTTATTTGTGTAAACACAAAATAAAGTTTTGACATTATAAACATACATTTCTGTAGAAGCTTTATTACAGGAAAACGTATGGCCTTAAACACGGTCTATAACACGGACTATAATATAACTGAAAAAGCTGCCTTTTATGCAAATTAAATTATTTGTAAACCAAAAAGGTTTCCCTTTTGCATTGTTTATGTGGAAAATCAAAATGTGATTATTCACTCTGAAATAACATTTAGCAAAAACCTGCGTTGCTTTTGTAAAAGTTTGTGAATTCAGCTGCCAGTCATCGCAAATACAATGAGCAGTTACCGTTACACATGAGTCTGTGGAGATGAATGTCTAGAAATCGCAGGTGACGGCCACTCGACCGTCTTACGCATCAACTCTGTTACTCTGGATTTTGTGTCACTTCAGCACCAGTATAGCAGAGAAGGGATAATGCAAATGTCTGCTTTCAGGCAGCTAGGCGCATTTTCAAGCACAGGCTGCTGCTCTCCCTGCCCCATTTCTCCTATCTACGTTAGACCTACATCAGTCAGGCGCACGTGCGTTAATTCTGAAGGACAACGCTTTGCAAAATATATATATTTACAGAGTATTTATTTACAAAAAACAGTACTACGTCACGATGCTGAAGTGAATCGCGATCCATCTAAAAAATCAAGCTCTAATTCAAACTCTATTGGTCCTCACTACTCCTATTGGTCAACACAACCTTTATTCGCCCCCCCCCCACACTCCTATTGGTCCACAGAACCCAATTCATCATCACTACTCCTATAGGTCCAGACAACCCCTATTGGTTCTTACCATTCCTGTTCCATTTACAAATTGGTAAAAACAAACTCAATTGGTGCCCACTTCTCTTATTTGTACACACAACCCCTAGTTAGGGGCCGGTGTCAGAACCCCAAGGGGCAAGGGGCTAGGAGATAGGAGATAGCAAGCCACAGTTTAATGATGACAGAACTGCTGCCTAGCTGCTGCATCCAACTGTCAAGTCTTATCTTGGACACTGCCCTACCATAAGTTGCACTTTCTGAGAGGATTCTCCCCCGTCCATCCCTGTCATTCTAAAAAATCTTAAATACCCCGATATATAGTTGAATAGACATGTGCAAAAACAGAGCAACCTTTTCATGTAACAAGGCTGAACCCAGCATTGTCTGTGTTTCTGGCTGAAATTACTAATATTTCATTATATTTCTCTGGCAAAGACACACTCACAGCAGGCAGTGTGTCTGCAGCCTGAATCGAATTCATTACATGCCGGTCAATAAAGACGACAAATAATTTGTGACCCGGCTTTCCTCCCAAACAGATCTGAAGACTAATAGGACGCGTCCTTGTGTGGCGTCCGTTATCCAGTCTGCACTCATAACACAACTTGGCGTGACACTCGTATCGTGGCAAAACTATCCCAGCCCCGGGCACAGCTCCGGGCGGAGCGGGCACTCCACATTCATGCGCAGTGACAAGACAAATGCGGTGTTCCACAAGGGATCGGTTTAATGAGGGAAGAGCAGAAAGGGAGGGGGCCATAACACGTCCGGTGGCCCGGTGCAGAGTGGCGGTGCGTCCACCACCATTACCGATTAGCCGTGCGTCCACCACCATACCCGATGCGCCGTGCGTCCACCACCATTACCGATGCGCCGTGCGTCCACCACCATTACCGATGCGCCGTGCGTCCAACACCATTACCGATTAGCCGTGCGTCCACCACCATTACCGATGAGCCGTGCGTCCACTACCATCACCGATGCGCCGTGCGTCCTGTTGGCCGGCCGTCAAGCTCCCCGGTGTCTTACAGGAACAGAAGACGCCACGCATTTCCACTTCCTTCTGAAGAGCGTTAAAGCCGGTGCATTGCCAAAAGCAAACACACAATGCGCTCGAAAGCTGCCAGCGTAACCGTGAGTGGAAGAATGAGAAAGAGACAGAGAGAGGTAGAGAGAGGTAGAGAGAGAAAGAGAGGGAAAAGTAGAGAGCCCATTGTTTGTAAGCATTGTGTTGACACGGAAGATTGGAATAAAGAGTACAGGATCTTCCTGGACTCAGCTATTGGCCCATGGCAAAATAACGTGTTGTCCTACAGCATCCACCTTACCACTGGATATTCTTCCTTGTTAACAGCTGGTCCTATCATACCCTGGGCGAATAATCGTTTTAGCCATTTCATACCCCAAACCCATACCCCATGACTTCCCCACAGCAGAGGAAATACAAACCGCAAAACAAACCTTCTGTTATAAGAGACAGGTATCTGCATCCTGTTTCCTGTGTTTGGAAAACACACACAAACCCACTCCACACGAACACACAACCCATCTCCATACACACAAACTCACAGGCAGTCAATTTGACATTCAACCTTTCCACGGTAGAACTTGAAGTAGTTAATTAATTCATCCACAAGAATATACCCCAGGAAAGTGCTGATTTCCGGCTGATGTCTTCCCATGCATTCTGGCCATACTTAGTCGCAGGGCCGGCCTTAGGCATATGCAACATAAGTGGCCGCTTAGGTCCCCCGTCTGCTAGGGGTCCCTAGACTGCTTGTGAGCTCACTAGGGGACAGGGGGCCCCCAAATAACATTTTGCTTAGATCCCCCAAAAGATAGAGGGCAGCACTGTCTGGTCCAATGGTGTTCTGTTATTCTTGTTTGAAATGGCACTGATATGAAATATGTTCAGTTAAGTCTGATATGTTCTTAGTCGGTCTAACTCAGGTTCTATTGACTTCTGCTACCTACTCTAACCTCATCCACGCCACCTAATCTAATTCTACTTGCACCACACCCTTGAATCTCATCTAACCTCATCCATCCTCCGCTAACATCATTTTGCCTCACTAAAGCCCCAATAACCTTATCCTTCACCCTCATCTAACATCCTATACATCCTCCGCCTTCTTCTAAGCTCTTTCACTATTCTCTAACCTCGTCTAATCTCACCCACCCTCCTTAATCTTCATCCAACCTCCTCCACCCTCCTATCTTCCCATCCGTGTTTCGCTCTCCATCTCCCTCTCCCGGTAATGTCTTCTCACCTCCTGTCTGTTGTTCTCCCTCAAGCCGTTTGCACGCTTCTTTCTACATGCCTGTTAAGAGGGTCTTCCCCTCCTATGTTCTCTTCTCACCCCGCCATCCCAGCAACCAGGACGTGTATTTCCCTAATAAAGCCTGTGGTGATGAAACACGAGGGATCCCCCAGGGTCAAGATATTCATCCAGCGCGTCTAAAGCCAACGGGGTCCTCCTCAGCCGCAGCCCCCCCCCCCCACCCCCCAAAGAAATGAGGAGAGAGAAGAAAAGCGAAAGGAAAGAAAAGAAGTTTGACTTCACAGCACACGTCAATTAATATTCCATTGATCTACATCACTGGAACATAATTAGGAAACTAACGACTTTGAGATGTCAGTGTTTCTGCAGAGTCTAATCTCAGGCTCTCTCCACGCCAGGGATGAACTGACTGCTGTTCAACGACTCGTGCTCCAAATCCTTACCAGGGTCCCCTGACATTCGTCTGATCCAGCCAGACACAGATCGGTCCCTCTGTAGTCATGAGCGATACACCAAAACAGCGTCTGGCTGAAGTGTTTACCGGTAGTTGCCCGGTGGGAGGGTGGAGGAGACAAGCTAGAGGAGCTGTCAGGTTAGATTAGGGAAATTCTGCTGCCATCCATCAACTCTGTACCACTAGTACTTTTTTCGCCATTTTGAGGTGCTGGTTATTTGGCGGATGAGCATCAGATAAGGTAACCTTGCTACCAAGTCAACACCTGGCCTCTAACCAGTAGGAACTGTGTACATCCAATACATGATGGTTTCTGAGGTGTTAGGTTCTATGTGACGATTTAACACTGCGTAGAGCAAGTATTATAACACTTACTGTAGACTTATTTCAGGGTTACCATGTAAGGGTTACCAGCCATTTCAAAACCAGCAGTTCTTCTCTTGGTAGACAACAATTGCAAGAATGTTTTTTGTTTAGAGATTTACGTAGACAACATTTTCTCAATTTCAGACCACACTAAAATATGTTGTCACAAGCTGATGGGACCCGAGTATATCTTTCTCCGGGCCCCCAAAAAACACACGCCTGCACTCAAGACTTATTTCAGCCTTACACAGCATGCTAGACTCATGAGGGAATAACTTTTAAGTCTCATCCTGTCACAACGGTTACAAGATGCAGAGACAAAGAAAGCCGATGCTTCTTCTCCGAATCTCAGAAAGTATTTTGGGAGTGGTACTCGACCTGTACCTGCTGCAGAAGGAGTGGGAAACAGGGAACGCCTGTTACACAGGGTTAAGAAACTGGAACATTGCTGTTCCCCATAGGGAGGTGAACTAGCTCCCAGCTATAGACCTGCTGCTGCGTTCTGCACAAGCCGGAGATTCTCAATGGCTAAAGTTTCTGCAGTCTGCACTGACATTCAAAGGATTTGGAGGCCTTTGACAGTCAACCATTGTCAATGGGGAGGGCTTGAAGGGACCTTGTGAGTCAGCTGGGTCTGATCGAGCCCGGAGCAGTATGATACTGCAAAATTAATTTGTTCGCCTGCCCTGTAGCATACTCACAGTCAGGCTCTTTGAGGTTGAATGAAACGTCCTTGTCTTTTCTATTCTACATCTAATTTCTACCATCACAATGGCATCCAAATCATCATCGCTATCCTCATCATCCTCATCACCAGGATCATTTGTTTAATAATCTCAGTGAGCATTTTAGAGTTGCTAGGGACCTAAACATCAAGAATGTCAGTAGTCTGTTGAAAAGGAAGGTTTCCATGACAACCAAAACCCCAGACCAAGTTGTTCCATCTAGCCTTCCAATCAGACTGATGCAAGAACGAAACACGAAGGACAACGTTCTTTTTCTTTTCACTAAGGCTGAAATGCCAAATGACAACTGTCATGGTCCCTAACTATAGCCTACTACAATTTAGTCCACACACACGCATTAAAGAGAAACATCTATTGACTGGAACTAATGGTGTTGTTAATGACAGAACGGGGCCCTGAGCCTGGGTGCTTCCTGTATTCATGATCTAACGATTTGCTCGCTGGAAGTACTTCTTTGCTCGAACGTAATAGGGGCAGAGTCTGAATCCATGTTATTAATAAGGGATGGCATACAATAAAGAAACACTCCCCTACAATTGCAAACAAGGACAGCTGAAAAACTGCAGAAAAGAAAGACAGGATAGAAAAACATCAGGTAAAGAAATGGTGCACTCTTATACAACCTTCATTGCTGAAACCTAGCGCATTCACCGTCTCATAAGTTGTAACCAAAAGCAAATTCATCTCCACGTCCAGAGAACTACAAGCGCCCATTGCCATAGTGGTTGTGGTAACCTGATGGAAAAGCCAATTAAAACAAACCACGCCATAAGGGGCATCAGCAGGCACCATCACAGGTACCATTCAAGCAGCAGAACATCAGTATGCAGCTTCATGGCTCCAGGCAGGTTAGCTATTGTAATTACAGAGCGGTGGTTGTTTTAGTAAATGTTTGCTGTCCTTGTTAAACAATTGTGTCCAAGGGCAAAATAGGCCAACGTTGTCACCATTTCAGAGGACTTCAGCAGTTGATAAGTCAGTCCCAACCGTAAAACGCATGTCACTCCAGCTCAAAAATCAACCACTTTATAGGATTGCCTCTTGAATGATACTCATAACTGGCTCTCATATTAAACCAAAACAAACTGTTTATCCATGATTTCAGAGCCTGGAACAAGAGGGGACTTGGTATGCCGACTCACTGCTCACCTATAGAATACAAGGCTCCTTCTAAGTAATAGCATGATTTAGTGTCCCTGGCGTGTGAGTGACAGAGGAAGATCAACGTCTCTCTCCCCAAAAGCTGTGGCCGGCCAGTGTGGCGCTCATGAATCATAGGTGGATTTACTTGCTACCATTAAAAATATAGGAGCCTGAGACCACATTTTACAGCGAGGTAGGTTTCACAGCTCAGCCAGCATGAGAGAGACTGCGGTGAAAAATGACAGCATCACTCTGGATCCGCCCCATCTATCATTCAGGGGGCAATTCCTTCGATGGAGTGTGAAGGGAGGGATGGAGACATGGGTAGGTAACGATGAACAGACCCATTTTGGAAGAGACAGGGGCCCTTGCAAGATAGTGAGGGACTAGTAGAAAAAGACTGGTCCTGGTGTAGTCCCGTGGAAAGATGTGCTGAGGTACTGGACCTGAAGTGCTCAAGAATTCTCCCTGGACGTGTTCTGTCATTTAAGATTTAGGATGATATTATAAATCATGCTAGTTACCGCCAAAATGAGCAGCTACACTTACTGGGGTCAAAACAAAACATGATTTAACGCAGAACATTAATCCCAATCGCATAAAAAAAACAGACCTGTATACTGTATATACCATTGACTGTAACGATTTTGTCTGGCAAAATCCTCAACAATAGTGAGGTAATTCGTCCGACTTCACACTACTTTTGTGACAAAAGTTAAGCTAAAGCACATCTTTAGGTAGAAGTGATCCATTAATCAATGTCGTCTGCATTCATGTGGTGCTACCGTCTTAAGCGGCGCACACACTCTGCATATTAATGGGAGAAAACTGCAGAGGCAAACTGTGAAGGCAACTGAACAACAAACAAATAATGCCAAATGAAAAAATGATAGTCCCTAGGTACCAGCACTTATCATACGCTGCTACCACTAACCCATCCACCTCAGTGCTGCCTAGGGCCTTTCTTATATATTTCAACCGTTTAAAAGAAAATTATTTATTTTCTTATTTTTTTATCACCCCTTGAGATTATGTTAATGGCTCTAAAGAATTTACACTTATTCAGGCAAATAAACAAATGGTTGGGTTTGAGCTTGATATGGATATTTTGCTTGCTAATGGGTATAATTCAACTCCTGGTGTGGTCTGTCTCCACTAGTCTTTCCCAAATAAAGAGATTTGTGCAGTATAGTTTCTGATACCATTTTATTCAGCAGAACAATAAAAATGATTAATTGCAGCACTAAGCATGATGATGATAATAAAATCACAGACCGTCAGCACGGCTGATTTTCCATTATTTCGATAACTTTAAAGTTAATGTCCTTCACGAAAACACTGACCGACTGATAGTCCCATAGAACATCAGAGACAGGCTGGGGATCCAACACTGCCGTGAAATTCAGCCCCAGCCTCACTGCAACCAATAATGGGCCGATAGAAAAAAAAAACACGATTCTGCGGTTGAACTGAATACAACAGAGCTTAATTACCTCGGAAGCATTGGGGAACAAGGTAGAAGGCATGTTAATTAAATACTAATAAGCCTCCAATCTGAAACCTCCGGCTTCCCCATTCACTAAAGCAATCTCAAGGACTTTAGCCCTTCTGTGAGTTAGTCCTGTTACTGTTAATTATTATCCCTCACATGACGAAAGGCAGTTAAGAGACCATTTCTTTTCTTGGGATGAAGCCTTCGCCCAGTGGCTCGTCCTTTGATGGAGGACACCCAGGCAGTTAGTAACCTGTGTGTGGAGAAATGGGCAAGACACTTCTTTAAGCAGAGCCTCATTCGTGAGGATGGATGGAGAGAGAGGTACGGTCTCCAAGTTCTGCGTCTTGACAATTAAACACTGGCGCAAAGTCCAACGTGTATTTATTCCAGGGACCCTAACTGAGATGAAGGCCTTATTTGTAATGGTTCCCTGAGAACAAACAATTCACAAAACAATGCAATAAAACATGGCACATAATATGAATATGATTTCTCTTCTACCTGCTTTACAAAAACATGAACTGACTAAAGTTGAGGGTGAATCTGCATGGTGACCCGAAAGGGCCAATTCATCGTAAATAAACTTAGTGATATCCACTTTCTCATTTTTATCTCTGTCTTAAATCTGAACCTGTCCAGACAGTTCTCCGAGGGTTAGAAAACCTTGAAATCTTCGCTGAGAATCTCGGTGAAGGGAAATGGAATTTCCACTGTGGGCATCCTCCAACACCAAATAGCCGTCTCACAAGACTGTGCACTGCAGTGGAGCACAAAGTGATAACATAAGTCAAAGGCTACCCCTGAAGTCCTGGCAAGAAGAAAAAGAAATAAGACAAGTGACAATATTCTCCAAACAGCCCAAGATATAGCAATTTCCCCTGATCTGAGACAATCTTTAGACACTTTCTCATTCGGTGATGGCTGAATGTCACTACTTCAGCACTCCCATCACTCAAGTGCATCCACTGGTCCCAGAAATTGATTGTTGGCAGATGAGGCTGGCATTGTAGACACATCCAACAGTACGTACCATATCTCTCCAGAAACAAAACTGTTTCTCTCAGAGCTTTGATCGGCCTGAAGAACAGGGCATACTCCTGGGCAGAAAGTAATAGATCCCTCCAAAAAAATAACAACATAACAAGTACTTTGCAGTGGAACTATGCCATATCTTTTGATCAACTGTATATTATTTTCCAAAAATCTTAGTCTTGGAAAATAACAGTATAATTTGTTCAGTTTTACTGAAATCTTCAAAATCAATCAGTCAATTAAAGATCCTTGACATGAATACCAACATTGTCCATGCAATCGGAATATAGATCTTAATGGTACCAAAGAATACAAGACATAAGTTATAATTTCAAGATTGTTTGTTTTGGGGAAATTAGTTGAATCCCTAAACAACCTAAATATCTATGAACCTAGGTGACTTTCAGCAATATTTTCCAATAATAAGCAGTAAACTGACGCAAATATGAAACGTTTTGACCATGCACGTATGATGATATTTCAGGAGTGTGTGTTGTTGGAATTTAGAAGTCAGTTAGATGGTGAATGTCGAAGTATACCCGCGTTTTCTAGTGGTTATTATAAGTTTGAGTGGTGTTCGCAAAAATTTTTCCTGGTAGGAAAAGTTGTGTGAATTACCAGCTTCTGATGTGATGTAATGGTGGAAAATGATCTGATTTGACCAGAAAACACATTTCACATTTTTATTATTATTGTGATCTTGTGATCAGAGACTTAGAACAGGAAACAACAAAATATTTCAGCTTTTGTTTTTGACATTGATGGCTCATAGGTTTTGAAGGATTATTAGACTATTGGTGACAGGCCCTAAATGTTTTGGGCTATCTAGGGAATGTGCTGCCCCTATAAGACAACAAACGTACTTTGTAAGTGACTTAAGCCATAAAAATGGCTATCATTGTATACAGTCTAATGTCTACCTGGGAACCAAAGAATATAGATGTAGTATGTGGTGGAAAAGGAAGTTACAATTCCCTGCATCACTGTGTTTGTTTGTTGAGACCACCAGTGTTTGTTTTATTTATTTTATTTTCCCTTTAAATATACCTGCAAGCCCTCTTCCTTTGAGGGCGCCAACTGAGACAATTGTTTTAGCTTGTCCCTGTGTTACTTTTTGAAGTGCAATAAAAACACTTGTGTAGGCAGGAACATGAACACTTGTACAAACATGGGTAAAGTACACTCACACACACATACATATTCACGCTCAGTCACCCTTACAAATAATAAAAATACTTTTCTACTCTGCTATGAGATCTGTAGTAATGGTGAGGCTGTATATGTCTGACGTTGTGTCCTTAATGAGACTGACAGAGTTAAATAATCACTAATCTAAATGTTTTACCCCATTTTATGCTCAGTGGGGAATTGATAGGCAATCAATAACTCAGGGCATTACTGTTTACACAGCAGTGAGGTGATGATTATGGCATACTAGCCAATATTATCCGGCACAATATGATTACCATTTCATTTGGTGGACAATGGATATTTAAGTTACAGTTGATCCTAAGCGTACTGTGCAAGTCGGCATATTTCAAACTGGTCACAAAGGTAGATGTTCTTGAGTAATAGCTTCCTTTTAGGTACCTTACAATACAGGTCAGGTTTGTGGAGTGCATAGGATACTGGCGTTCACATTTGGTCAAAGTTGCCACTGACCTTTTGGTATTTTCTAGAATTAGTCTACAACTGGCTCTGTCATTGTCCTGAACAACATTTGTTTCACCTTGCTTGCTCAGGTCTTCAATTCTGCATTGTGAGTGTTGCTGGTCAGATGCTCCTACTGCTATTATAGAATTGCATTCTATTAGACTCTTTACCACACCAATGTGTCTTGAGGGTAAATTCTTTACCCCAACATATCATTACCATATTCATATTGGAACAGAAAATATAAAATTTATGGATAATAACGAAAATCTTCCAAAACATATCACAAAATTGCAACAGGATGCATGAATATGGGTTTCTCGTTGGAGTCATCTCTTACCACTTTGATCAGCAGTTTGGGTTATTTTTAATCGCAGCTCACCCAAAGATTCGACTGCAATTTATGAAGCGTGTAACATTGTTCCTGCCTCGAGTGGACTGAACTGGATAATCAACGGCCTAATGGATGCAATAAAGCATCTGACACTTCAGTCTTAGACACAGAGAAAACATTCCTCTTCTCCCACATGCAGGAAGCTCTGAGATGATAAAGACCCTGAGAGTCATTATTTTCACTCAGTGGCCTAATAAAAAAAGGCCTGAATCATTACTCATAACAATATCTTGGTTTATTAGAAGAAAAAACACATTACGAAATCCAATTAAAAACGTATAGTTAGCGCATTAGACTGGACTCACGGGTGGAGCTAGGTGGCCCACTCAGCCCAAATGAATAAATCAAATTGCTTAAATTCCTCCACACACAGATCCGGCTCTGCGTCCTGCCTGCGACGTCTGTGGTCAGAACACAATGTGTTGGATGACCAGGTGGCTTAGCCGTTCATATTAGTATCAGCATTTTTTTGGAATATTGACCACACTGACTACTTTCCACATAGCAGAACATTATCCCACTCTCCCATATCTGCGGGGGAAGAATCAGCAATGCACCAAAATGATCCACTGTCACCACTGCTTCAGTAGTGGGTATCTTCAGCGATACTGATAAAACCCTTTCATAGAGCTTGTTCTCAATAGCCAATAGCATGCTAACTCCATTAAATGAAAGGTACTATCTGTGGAGCACTTGGCAACACTACATTACTGACCATTTAGATAACAGTCCATAGATTCACTTCCAGGAACAATTCAGGAGGTCCGTTTGGAGTGTACTCCTTCTCTCCCCCTCACTGCGCCTCCTCTCACTCCAAATGCATGCTGTTCGGCTAGAAAGGCGCTTCTTGTCTTTTTTATGACTGCCAATGATCAGAAAGAAAGATGGCTGGTTTATCTAATGCTTCCTGACTTGTGTTTCAGGTTTAAAGTTAAGGTGGTCATATTTCATTATCTGAAGCTCACACAATCAAGCCTCCTTAATTCACACAGATCCTTGGATTTTAACATCTGCGATATCCACTGCTGACTGAGTAGATGTTAAAATAGGAACACAGGCATAGTGGGATGGGCCATTGCTTCTCTACTAGGCTATGACACAAAAGAGGCCACTTAAATTCATAAGCTTTTAAAAACCGGTATGAATACAAAAAGAGATAATGATGTATTTATGTGTGTCCCCCTAAAACACCTCAATCTCCAAACAATACCTGATTCCTCAAGTTGAGTAGTGTTACAGTAATTCTGTTACAACCTGTTGTTTCAGATATCAAAGTATTATGCCAATGTTTACACAGTGGCTTGTGCTACTACTGTCCTATTCCAGGCTTTTCCTAAATCTATAACACATCCAGCTTTTTGCATTCTTAATTCCACTTTAGCTGCCGGGAGATATTTAATACATTACATACAAACTGATACCACACTCTTCATGTGGATCAACCATGCCTTTCACTTTGCCAACTGCCTGGTAGAGGAGCCGTGTTTTCCCTAGTTTACATTCTGCTCAGGGTGGACGATTGTGTAGACCTGTCAGACAAGAAGTCTCTCTGCTCCTTTGAGAGCTGTGTGAAGAGTGAAGCAACAGTCAAGTTCTGAAGGAGGGTGAACTTCACACTCGCCTAATCTGTACTCGGGATCTTTCTGGCGTTCAGCGGAAGCTAAGCAGTCGACGCTGGCACTAATTCAATCATCGTCTCTTGATTGGCAAGGGAGCTAGAATGCTCCAGGGAGGGAAAAAGTCTCTTTTGCCCTTAAAAAAAGATGGAGGAGGTAGAGAGCATCTGTCTAGTTGACACGTTCCCCAAGGACCAAAGTCAAGACCAGTGAGAGAAGCAGATTCAGTGATTAGGATGGGGTAGAAGCAGAAAATATATATACATATGTGTTTTTAATGGAGCAGCGAGGTGTTGTGTCAAAACAAACATGCCTGATTTATTTCATCTGAATGATTGCACTCGCAATTTCTGGAATTCCTACAGCCTACAGTTTTGAAATGATGCAAAAGGAAAACATTGTGGTTGTGAATATTCAAATGTCAAAATAGTTTAAATAAACACTATAGGAGGACAAAAGGAATCATTAGAACATATTATGGAGAGATGGACTGTCCTTTATCCAGACGCTTCGTATTTTGTAATACAGTGTGACGATGATGCAATAGTGGTGCAAGAAACAGCTAACGGTTGGTTGGCTACTTTAGCTAAAATGATTTTCCTGAACCGAGAATCATGCATCATGGACAGAGATGCTAACATATTGGCTTAGTTAAAATGTATTATTTTAGATTTCATAATAAAAATGTAATTAATGTGATAGAGCTGAATCTTTTTATTAATTAGTAAAAAATTTGAGAACAATATTAAATAAACATTTCGCATCATAGAGTATTGTCCAAAAAGCCAGTTCAGGCCAGCTTTCCTCCGTCAAGCCAAGTACAGTCAATATCAACTGAGCCAAATTAAGTACATACTATTGTTTTAGCTCATACTAGTACCAATTTTCTCTCTGAGAATTAGCTACGCCGAATCAAAAAAATTATTTGCCTGAACAACCAACATGAACTTTAGTTATGTTCAAAGATCTTATGTATTCATCATTTTTCAAATACATTCTCCTTAATCGTAATACACTCCAGACACAGCACGGTACTGTTCAAATCTTTTTTCCTAGATTTAATTACTGTGAACAAAGTGGCTACTCCCATGTGTCAATACTAAGTTACATTTAATAGCTTGACTTCCTTTGTCAAATGTTGTCGGATTAAGGAATACTGGACGGAAACAATATACAATATAGATATCGATAAGATAGCAAAGTAGACTCCGACATTTTAGAACCATGGGTTACAGTTTCTCTTGGCCCATGAACTACTTTTGGCCAACCTTTTACAGACAAGTTGTAAGATAGTGAAATCTTCCTTTGAGATGGAGGTTCCTGCAGACTTCTAAAAGTCTTGCATCAGACCTGCCTACTGTATCTGTTAAAGTTGAAAGGTCTGTAGAAAAGGAGCACAGCGCCCCTTTTGTGAAGAACCAATTGTCACACCAAAAGTCCTTAATGGACACACTCACCTTGAATCCCTGCTTTATCTCTCTAATTGTTGTAATAAAAATATTTAGTTTTGTTCCGTTTAGATTTCAACTGCAAAAAGAATACAATTATTATAAAAGTAATGTTTACAGGTGCATGAATAATTTAAAGTAAAGTTTCTCAAAGTTTTTCTCTCACCACCAAATCTAACTAAAAAGGATGAATAATACATCATACAATTTGTTGCAGCCAATTCAAAAAGCATAATGCTGAATCCTTTAGAGACAAGAACACAGTTAAACAGATAAATATCCTTAAATTGGCCATTCCCCAAGTCATTTATCTATATCTTTGTATTCCTTGCAGAGGGCAACCATCATTTTGTGGATGCTATTATGTGCCCAATGAGAAAACAGAAACAGAGAGGATGCAGACACAGTAAAGTGACATTGTGAGGAGGAACAATAATGCTTTTCTTTATGTCACCTCCCAATGAATAACGTAGCTACACCTGAAAAGCCAAGTGACTTTTTCCCAAACCACATTGTTTTTAAAATTTCACATTTTTGTAGTGGATTTTAAACTTTTCCTTGCCATCCATGTTATCCGTGGATCAGATTTTGTAAAACAGCCATGACAAAAGATAGAAAACTTGAGTCAGCTAACTGTAGCCACAGCTAGATAGAAACATTTATGGTAGTAAGTGTTAGATCAAACCGACTAGATTTCAGGTGATTTCTTAAAAAACATGATCACATGCTGCATACTGAAATGTGTTCCCTCTCTTGCAAATGTGAAAACATATTGTATTTCCAGGACAGTCTCTGGGGCTAGTTGGTTGCGTTGGATGCACCAATACATAACGTCTAAGAGATTCTCAGTTGGATTCAGGTCTGCAGAGTGCCAGTCTATGGTATTAATGCCTTTGTCATCCAGGAACTGCATACAAACTCTGGCCACATGAGGCCGGGCATTGTCCTGCACCAGGAGGAACCCAGGGCCCATTGCACCAGCGTAATATCTGACAATGGGTCTGAGGATTTTAGCCCGGTACCTAACAGCAGTCAGTGTGTCATTGGCTAGCATGTGCAGGTCTGTGTGACCCTTTAATGATATGCCTCCCCAGACCATCACTGACCCACCATCAGACCGGTCATGCTGGATGAAGGTGCAGGGTTGGTGCCAATCAATGGCCTTGACCAGCTCTCCTCGTGTCATGGCTTGTCTCCTGGTGTCTCCTCAATGCTCTTGAGACTGTACTAAGAGACACGGCAAACCTTCTTGCAAAGGCACATATGGATGCGCCATCCTGGAGGAGCTGGACTACCTGTGCAACCTGAATGGACAGATACTGCGTCACGCTCCCAGTACTGACGAGGACACCAGCAAAACTTAAAACTAGAGCAGAGTCATTCACTAGGGATAAGGGGAGAGCAATTGTCTGTGGTCATCACTTGCAAACCCATTCCCTTTGTTGGGGTGGTCTTGCTGTTGCCTCTAGTGTACCTGTTGTCACTTTCATTTGCACAAAAACAGATGATGTTGATTCACAATTGCTTGTGCTTCCTTACTGGACAGATTGATATCTCTGAAGTTGAATTGATTTGGTGTGATACTGTGATGATTACGTCCTTATTGTTTGCAGCAGTGTACATTATTTCAAAAAAAGAATATAAAGAATTCTGTATCCAACCCCGTATGTCTTTTTTTAAATGGCATTCATTATAACCCGGTTTGTCTAAATACAATGTTCTTCAGTGGGATCCAATTGGGTTTGCTTGTTTGCAATTTTCACGTGGTTTCCCTCAAACCACACAGCACTGCAATGGGACAATCGGTTCATGTAAGACAGAGCTCCCAACTCTGGGTAAGTGTAGCGCTCGTGATGCAGTGAGAAGTGTAATAGGCTCACAGTGCTGAGCTGCCACTGGTAAAAGAACAGGGCATAATGGGGGATACAAATCATTGTCCCATGTGCAGCATGTGTTCCTTCAAGTACAGCTACCATTTTCTGTTTCCCCTTAAACAGAAGAGTAGTAGAGTTAGAGAACTGCAGAGGACGAGAAAGAGGGGAAATGAATGAAAGGGAGGGCGCCGCCGGTAATTGCCCAATGCTTTTGGGAGACGGTGATTGGATTTCTCACGAGGTGGTCAGACGAGACAGTTCAAAGGTCACCGCAGTGGCGACGCTGAGCTTGAGCCGCCTCAGTTTGAGTGGTATTAAGAGGCCCCATTCCAGCTAGTAATGAGCTCCATGACTGGTGATTAAACCACCCCTAACGCTGTGGAACTCCGTAATGACCAAACCCTTTTGATCTGCGTGGAGGAAGATTGATGAAGATTTATGCAGGGAGGCTGACACTTGCTAGGTTTTGTCATCTGGACCACAATTAAATCAATTTCACGGCGCAGCGATAGGATCACTCTGTCTTCTGGACCCGTGTGGCATTTCTGTTATGGTTCTTTGTAACGTTCGTACATCGGTTTGGTTGATTTACAGTGTAAGTGTTACTCCGTTTTAAAGGGTGTCACAGTGGATAGTCGTGCCATGGCCAGTCGATGGCATCATTTCAATGTGAAGAGTGCTATGCAACTATTCATTGTCACGGTGCAACTAAAGAACACAGACGATGCTAAGTTCTCAGGAAGCATAGTGTTAGGCACACAACCTAACATTCTCCCTTTAGTGAAAACCAGCAGAGAGCATTAAAAGCCACAGACAATATTTTGTTATTTTACAATATTTCTCTAAAACACTCTTGGCAGCAGATGGAGTTGAAAATATTATATATACTTTTTTAAGGCACTCTTCTTTTAAACGAAGGTCAGAGTACAAAACAGTCATGTGCCTAGCTTTCTTAATAGAACCAGGGACTCCAAAGTGCCCTAATATAAATGAAACATGTTCAGGTTTATTGCACAAATGTTATTGACGTTATTCATAATTTATCTCTTTTCTTCGCCGCGATACATACAGTACATTTATCTTTCGTGCAACAAGTAATCTTTTTAATACTGCACAACAATGATCAATAAAAAAACCACATGGGTTGTTGAATACATACATTGTTTGTAGGTGTGTTAGCCAAAGGCAAAGCATCCGAAGATTTTTGTGTCACTCATAACCAGACAAACTAATGATACGCTCTAATCACATGTGATCATATGCTCCAAGGGCCGTCTAGCGTAATCAGAAAGCTGTTGACCGTATGTGTCAAAGGGTTAAAATGAATCAGCATTTATTGATTATTACTACACGAATTAGCATGAGTTGCATTGTTAGCGTTAATTAACCCTCCAACAGTATCTCTTGAACCGCACATACTAGAGAGACCAAAGCAACGTTGTTTTACAAGGTTTGTCCATCCTAACTCCATCTACAATTTTATACGTTTACCAGCTGGCAAGCGTCTGACAATTACTACTTGCCATTATATTTTAAATATTGGGAAAGGCCTGGCTTCGTTGTTTGGTGTTCCGTGAAATGTGATTGGGCAAAAAAAAAAGAAGAATCTGCCACATTCAAGTCAGTGATAAAGTGCACAGAGACCTACTCTTGGTGAAGTATTCTGCATTATTTCATTATTTTCTGAAAAGACAGTAGTAGACCTAATGCTAGAACTTTGGGAAATGTCTTTCAATTTATCAGAAGGATCTCCAGCACCCTTCTGGCAGCTATTATTTAATAAGGAAGTAAATGATGAAGCACTGTGCTGGAAAGATGAAAGTTGCAGGCTCATGTCTATCAGAGCAGAGTGGGTGAGAGACCATATGAATAAGACATCATATGAATCAAAGATCGTATGAATCAGATATCATATGAATCAGAGATTGTGTGAATCAGAGATAACATGAATCAGTGATTGTGTAAATCTAATTTTAGTTCCCTGAGCATTAGAAGCAAAATGTCTTCAGGCTAAGATGTTGCCCAAAAAATTGCGTATCAGCTAATAATCGCAAAATAATAACTATAGTAAAGGTTTTCATTTCGGTTAAAGGGGGCAATAAAGCTAGTGACGACTCAAATCACTGGTTGATTTTATGTTGACATTGCAAACAGTAAAAATTATCTTTAAATGCCAAAGAGGTACCAAATCCTAACAAATAAGTTTCGGGACAAAACAGTCTGAAACCGATAAGTGCCGGTTCTGCTTTGACAGGATCCCACTCAAATTAAGCGCTCTTTGCCATTAAAGAATACTTCATTTTTAACCAACCAGCAAGGATGACAGACTGAACCAGCAATGCATCTCTCTATGAGAGAAAATGCACTTTAAAGGGAATCCATCAAATAACGCATTCTTGAGTGCATGCTCAAATACCGGATATATGCAGAATACATTGCCGGTGGTGCATAATGCATCACTCTTGCCTAGTTTAAGAAATGCAAATCACTGCGACTTGATGTATTCTGTTCACAGGCCTTGCGATAAAATATTTGTGAATCTTCAAACCTTATTGATGCACAGTCTGGCAATGTGTGAGAGTTAGGGTCTGTGTGCAAGTCTGCGTGTGTGTGTGTGTGAGTGCAGGCAACACAGGGAGAGAGGAATGGGGGAAGGAAATGAAGAGAGTGAGTACGATAAAGAAAGAAGGCCTGAGAGAGAGAGAAGAAGTGAGAGGAAAGGGATGGAACGAGAGTGAGAGAGCTTTAGAATATAACACCCGCTGGCTTCTCTCACTGTCACTATTAAACAGTGGATGAAAGAGTGTCTCCCCGTTCTGTAAGAGTTCAGAGGTGTTGTGGAAAGACGTTTTACAGAGCAATGCTCAGTGGAAACTGGTGTGCTCCTTTTCCTCCCACCTGCTGTCAATCAAGGAGCACATCTTGGTTAGTATAATGATTCACATTATCTTGGCTTTCTTTGAAGGCGTCAAGGAACATCACCAGACAGCACAACAGTACATTCTATTAAGGGGGGAATAACACAGTCAGGTTACGGAGACAGACAAGAAAGAACGAGGGACGGAAATAAGAACTATTTGATTTGAAGAACAAAAATCTTTTGATTTGAAGTCAAAAAGCTCATTTGTGCGCCCTTGAATCTGAGATTTCATCCATACGTTTTGTGTGACACAATGAAAAATTGTAAAATGTGTATTCTTAGGTGGAATGTTTTAAGTCGAGGCAAGATTGACCCTTGCTTGATTGTTGTATAATTATGATCCACACACATTTGTCTCTCGGGGGGAACAAACATAAGATTCATTTGAAAAACGTTTAATTGACTTAATACCACTAAGACAATATGTGGAGGCCACACCAACAAATATTACACTCAACATTATGGACACCACAGTAGGGGGCTTATGAGCCCAGAGTTACCAGAGTGGTGTGGGACTTTTATTTATCTGGTAACCTAAGCCGGTAAAGTGTGTTGGCATGATTCTTCTGTTGTGTAAAGGTTCAAAATGGACTGCTGTGAGACTATGCTTCATCCAATCAGGTCCTTGGGGAGAAAGAACCGTCTATTTGCAACCTTGTGCTAAATCATGCCAATTATATTATTAAGATGGACTAACAATTGCAATTGCAACAGTAAAAACATGTTTCTTTAGTTAAAATGACAAATTCTGTAATGAAAATGGTTACAATAAACTACAATTTATCAGTTTTCTCACAAATATGCCACCACCTTACCAGCCAAATGCCGTGTAGATGGTAGACCAGACTATACAGCTGCTGTTGGTTTTTCCTACAATTAGACTGAACCAAAATCCCACCGTATAATCAGACACACTGTATGTATATATACAAATGCAGATGTTTAAGCATAGGCTTTTACATATATTTGAGTTTTTTTCCCACCAGCGGAAAGTGGAGCACATTCGTTTTTTTTATATCCATTGAACAGGCAATTTTCTGTGATTCGGAATGAAGACCTGCAGCTTTGCAGCAATGTGAAAGACATGGAAATTATGTGCATGGCGACAAATCACAGAGGACAATCGGGCTAAAAACAGCACCTCGTTTGATTGAAAAGTGCCCTGCACCCACTTTCAGACGGCCCTGATATGGATATTAAAGTTATACGTTGTTCACCAAGCCAACCTGTGACCACTCCACACTCGAATGCCCTGATCAGTCTGTCCATACTGTTAACACAGGAGTGGTAATGGTTATACACAATACAGGTCATATACTACTCATATACACATACACCTATTTACGCAACACTGCATGTGTTTAGCCAGCAATGCTAATTTTAACAGGAAGAATGAAGCTGCATTGATCCGGATGACAAAGTAGAGACACTGCTCTTGCTGTGAGTTAACATGGGATGAACCCGCGCTGGGCATTCATTTGAAGTGCACCCCTGACACCTCAGAATTCGTAACCTTTTGGAGAAAAATAGTTCTAACGTCTCAATCGATGGCCATTTTTAGGGGAACACTCGCCACCTAACACTCCTTATTCCTCCCCTTCTTGAAGGCATCGAGGAGCGTAACTCACTGTGTGCCTCTGAAAAGAGACTGGGAAGAGAGCCAGGATTAATGACTCATGGGAGAAATTGATGGACCCCTAATCGGACAGGTCCAATAAGATAAGCATGCCTAATATGGCAAGGCTCCAATGAACTCTGTGTCTTTATAAAACTTATAAATTCTTTGTTCACCGAAACATAAAAGGGGCTCTGAAATAATTAGGCGGACCATGAATACTTCTGACTGGTTTGATTAATAGATTAAAAACGAAGCGATAAGAAAACATATTCAACAGCTCCTCACAATTGAATCGCAAGCGGAACATAAGTCTGACGACCCCAAATGTGAACCGTTCGAAGCAATTGGCTCGTTAGCGCTTATCGGCTCCTATCGGGCACTCCACAGCCCAAAAAATGATTCCATACGATGACGGAAAGGGGATTTTGGAGGGTGTCATTTTCACACTCCCACACCATTCATCATCTGATCAAATGTAATAACACGCGTTCTCTGCATTCCAGCTAGTGACTCACCGTGGGACGAGATCCGCAGGTGGGGATGGACCCCATCTAGCGCTGTGTCCCTGACGCTGCTGTGAAAGGGAGAGCATAGATTGCCGACTTGACGGAAATTACAGTCATTTCAAAGCAGACCTAGAAATTATCTTCTTAGAGTCACGCTACACTGAATTCCCTCTCTGATAAAGCCCTTTTGCAATTCGCCTGCATCAACCATAATCACTTTACAAAAATATATGTATAGTACAACATTTATCGATGTGTGTTCTTCCGCAAGAGTGAACACGACCACATAATAGGGTGTCATTACACAGCGTGTTGGCCCTGTAAGTAAAAACAATATTAGCGGATTAAAATGACTGTACACAGTATGGATATGGGCTCAGCTCTAACCAGACAACCATGTCAAGCCCGAGTCTATTGCAACAGAACACACAAAAATGCTTATGTGGAAACGTTCTCAACTTCAGAAAGAAGTTAAAGTACACCACGGTCTAGAAACAGTGTGGAAATCACAAGATGCACTGCCTTTGTAGATGAAAACCTTCCTTGCCTGTTCACAAACCCGATGACTGACAATACTGGTTATATTAGCGCTGTAGCTCTGTTTAACACAGTTGCCGAAGAACATTATGGGGTTACCAACAAGGATCAAGCTTTTGGTTAAGTGGGACTGACATGAACGACTAGGCTTATGCAATATTGACCATCCCCGTTCCTCTAATTGCCTGTGAAGCATTAGCAATGCGTTTAGTTTTCGGCCCAAGGCTACAGCATAGATGGGTAGTTAATATAAAAAAAAATTTAAGGCAATTATCTATTTCCCAATAATGAATGTGGAGGCCCCACCACTGAGCTTCATGTGTCAAATGACAGTGTTGCCCTTTTTAGTGATAAGACTGGACAGATGGGCTTCAGTGGGGGTCCAATATGGCTCTAACTACCTTGCAGTTGGATCTCCACAGTGTTTAATATGGTCGCCATAGGCATGTTGAGATTAGCTGTTTCTATTGACACCCAATACTTGGAAAGATACACATTTTCTCTCAGGCCACATTGTCCTGTCAGGAAGAGCCTCCAACCCCTGGCTGAAATGCATTAAATACAACCACACGCAAAAAAAAAACATCAATAACATTTAGGTCATTTAGGAGTACATACATGTTCTTTGATGTTTAAATCAATGTACTTTTTAGGTATCTAGAGGAAGCTAGTTTTAGAAATGGCTGAGAGTGACTGAGGGACTTGCTGGTTTAATCACCCCTTTGTGGGTGGACTTAAGAGCTTGTTGACTCTTTCACCTGTCTAATATGGCCAAAGAGCACTCATCTTAGGCTACACTAATAACACACTTTGGGAATCAACATCTTGTAAGGTGCACCAAACAGAGAAAGGATGAGCGTGAGAAAGACCTCAAACAAAGATATAACTGTACTGGGTATTGAACAAAAAAAAAACATAAAACATCTGCTATGTTTCTTTTTATTATGGTTGCTTACGAGGTATTCCATTTGAAGGAGACAAATCCCAATCCTTGTCATCACCAACACAGCCAATACTGTATTTCATGATTGGCCTACATACAAGACCAATGACTTGAAGCATTGAAACGAGCATATCGACTCCTGCTCAGCGGAACAGAGAGCAAGAGACATGTAGTATGGTTATGGGGAAAAAAAACAGATTACCTATTCATCATACTTTTCTACGAGGCGGTTCCTGGTGAAAAAACCTCTGTCGGCAATTACTTATAGTGAGTTGCCATGAAATCACATCTCTAGTGTGGATATAAGGTGTATGAGGAGAAAAGGAAATGCAAGTAGTTTCTTTAAAGCCATAGTATAAACATTAATTAACATGCGCTATAATTTCAGGGTTCGTTAAATTATCTTTTAGCCTGCTTAGGACCGCTAAATGTAATTATATTGCACTGTATCATGCGACTGTCCTTTTTCGGCATACAAAGTATTCCCTGGAATACTAATTACCACTGCTACACTTTTTCATAGAGCTTTTTGTCAGTTGCACTTAAAAAGGGGAATTGAATATGTGATGTTTGAATCAAGGCTATTGCTATGTTTACATTGATTGTAATGCATGGGACATTGTGGCCCGATAAATGTTTATCACGCAACGCCTTCACAAACACTCACGCTTTATACACAACCACATATTTGATATGAAAAGACTCAAACCTACTAGGTTTCTGTTAGACTGAAAACCTGCAAATTAACCTTGAGGTCCATAAAAAAGAAGATGAAAGAAGAGGAGAAAAACTGTTGAAATATTAAAGCCTCGGGGGCAATGCCCCCTGGACGTAGTGTGGCACTAAATGCAGCTCATTGTCTCTGAAATATTAATCAGCTCCAATCTGTGACAGTAACCACGTTCCCGTCCTCAGTTTTAATGCAAGTAAAGTTCTGTTATGGATTTACTGGTGTGAGGAAGACAGGATGTGTTAAATGGTTTTAATGTTGACACATTGGATGTGTTCGTTTCACCTGGTGTGATATATTTGTGTGGGTGGTGGATTGGCTTCCGCTGTTAATATGGCAAGAATAACCAACATATCAATGTCTTCTTGGAGTCGCTCAATGTCAAGACGTTCTGCGGTCCTCCCACCACAACTTGAGAAAACATGCTGAATAGATACAACTTATTGACCATTGAAGGTAATGCTTTAGGCTACCTACAGGTGTATTGATTTGACTGCATTACGCTACAGCTAAAATAAAGCATGGCGTTATAAATTCCAGCAGTTATAATGGCTCTTCATATGGGTGTTTCGTGTGAGTTTCAAAATGCATTTTGGAAGATTCTTCAAATTTGCCTTTAAATCAGCCCAACAGAAAAGAGGCGTGGTTCTGGTGTATGTGTCCACTTGGTTTTGTATCGCAGGTCTTGAACTCTTCTGAACCATGAGGCCTTGGACCAAAAGACACAGAGAAGCCGCAGCAGCTTCTAAGCCACAGACTGCCGGACAGGAGAAGGCCTGAACCGGGTGCCGCATCTTTCCGACCTTCTCCTGGATTATTTTGGTTCATCGTACTTCTTTTGTGTCATGCTTTGTCTGGCTTTTGTTCATTGTTTTTCTTTTCCTGTGAAGTGCATCACGTTTCACCCGTGTCTGAAATGTGCTCTATATAGACGAGTGTGATTGGATTTGAATGACGGTGGTGAAACTGCACAGGGATGAACACAATGCTCTTTTGAATAATTAAACTATCAAGGGTCTTATGCTGGTGGCATGGGGGATTGATGCATGACTGCTTCTCACAAAATGGACAGAATCTCACTCTTTTCCATACTGATCTCATAATGTGTCATGTGATATTGCAGGCTGCTCACATTTTTGCTCACTTTTGGCTATTGCTCCGATGCCCTGGACCTGAGAGGGTATATTTACAACTTACTGTAACGCAGCAGTTTTTCGCAGCAAAACAAGTGGATGAGAATGTTAACACATTCAAAATGATCCTATTCTTTTTTAAATAAAAACGTCGGCAAGTACTTTGAGTGGATTGACATCCCAAACTATCTTTTTTAATGCGTACAAAAACATCAGCAGGGTAAAACGTTTTTGCCCATTAGGCCCACAGCTACTCAATGTTTCTAAATAAAATATGGCTTGTAGGGCCTTCAATCACTGGGGATCTCCTGGACAGTACAGTAATCCCCAGCTATATTACCTCCCCACATCTATTGGGAAATGCACACTTAACCACAAAGAAGAAAAAAAAAGGTGTAAAAAAATCACACGTTCTAATATCTTGTTGAATATTTAAAAGCTCCTGAATTATTTCAAAGAGGAAATGGTTGAACAACCCTGGTATGAAATATGAATGGCAGATGTGGTAACTCAAAATCATGAGTCTTTTCAATTGAGAGAACAAAGACTCTAAGAGGGTACAGCAAAGTCGCTCCTTTGATGCAGATAGCAGGTTGTACATAGGTAGTTTATATTGTTAGATGCCTAACTTGGCAATACTACTTTTGTAAATGTTGGCCATGTTATCTTGGAGCTGTACTTTCTACTACCGAACAGCTCATCTGGTACTGTGTTTGCGCTGCCTGGTTACACTTTTTCTAGTAGACTCTAGTGCACTTCCTTTCAGCTCCACACTTCCTTAAAATGCACTTCACCTGAGGTGCCAAACTGTTTTCAATGTCACATAGGAATGGAATGTCATAAGAAGTCATTCAAGGGTAAAGATCAATGTGCAAATCAAACTGACATGGTTGTGGGGGGGTTAATGGGCTTGGTGGCACTAAGAAGAAAAGAACATGATGTAGATGTTTTCACAGACACACACACCCTAACATATTCTACTCACAGAAAAGGGAAATGGATACCTGCTTCCCTGCCCTATGCATAGGAGCTTTAATGTTTGTGTCATCTATTGAGTCTCTGTAGCAACATAAAGACAATCCAACTAGATCATATAATTGAGATGGCGGGGTGTCCACATACTTTTGGCCATATAGTGTATGACTACACCATTCATCTCCGTCTGTACCATCAAACTGTGGGTACAAAGATTGTTTACATATTTTCCTCATTCCTGAGTTGTAATTCCTCCATAGTGTGGCCTTAAGGAAAGTGAAAGTGATTATATTTGAAAAACGCTATCTTTTTGCAAATACTATGTTGCTGCATTTAAATGAACCAGAGAGAGGAGATTTGTTTGTTTAGAGAGAGCTTATTAACAATTACTTTACCACATGAATTCCGATAAATACGGAAAATGTAAAGCATTTTCATGAAATCCAGTCCAGGTGACTCCGTTACACAGGACATGTCAAGTGGAAGACATCCTGACGAGTGACGAGAGCCCAGAGTAGAGCAGATGACATCTAACCAGACTGGACTAAAAACAACAACTGCCAGGTCTGTGACTCACCCCTCCTCTGCAAACACACAGCTTCAACTAGCCTTTTTTTGTGGCCTAGCTCGCTGCGTTTTACAGAAAGAAGACACGGTTGCACCGCAGAACTCTCTCACTCACTCTCTCTCTCTCTCTGTATTATTTTTTTATTATCCATCTATCACAGCTGCTAGATATTATACTTGGAGAAACGACTCACAGTTTGGGGTCAACTGTGATACAGTTTGTTTAATTCTGCGGTGTGGAGAGAAAAGGCCCCTCCTGGATCCGTCATAAAACACAACGACTTCACATCATAAAATAACTGCCTCTCATTGCTAGTAGCAAAAGGGTCGGAACGGTTTTCACGTGCTGTCTGAGAGTGTTCCTGGCACTTCCCTGTCATGCAGCGGAGGCTCTGGTTTCGTCACTCCAGGCTATTCGGTAAGGCGAGCACCAGAGTCATAAGCAGTCAATGCTAATCTGGGAGGGATTTACGGGCCATTCAGTGTTGATGGCAACATTATCACAGTTTCCATTCAGCGCCAGTCCGTGTTGAGAGCTTGTAATAGCATGGATAATACTTTCAATCCAGCAGACTTCACAAAAACAAACAACAAGCGGTCACAATGACACAGCGATAGGTCAGGCCGGTTCTCGACCCATAATGTCTAAAAGGTTTATTGTACATACAGTGTTCAACAGTTTGACAACTCCTGGACTTCTGAGGGAAGCATTTACAAAAAGGGTTTCCCGTAGAACAAATAGTCCTGTCGTCATTGTCATGCGAAGCCTAATCTGGCCTCGCTGGCTGTGTACAGGGCAGGTGTCTAACAGGACAGTAATGCATACAGGAGTTCATCGTTTTTTGCAAAATGTTTGCACAAAGTAATTCTAGAGGCTGGTATTATTTAATGTAGATGGTGTTGACGAGGGGCAGTAAAACCCTGTTTCCGGAGATCCTCGGCTACAGCAGGGACTTCTTTCCACTAGTCATGACACTAGACCAACGAAGATGATTGTCAAGATCAAAACATCTAGAGAATAACTGTGCGTGTCCATTTTGTCCATTTTTGGTTTTATAGTACGTATATATGTAGAAATAGTTCATAATAAAAAGAATCAAGGTTTTTTAATTGTACTCTTTTTGTGTAACTCTGTGAGAAAAAAAAGATATACTGAGAAAGTCAATGGAATAGGCACAGGTAAAAATGATAAAGAAAAAATGGTTTAATAATGGTTTAAACTGAGCATAATCTTTTACAGATCATCATATTTTCTATTTAAAACCATTTAATGTATTTGTTTTTTTATATTTGACATGTTATAATAATACTGGTTATTTTAGAGTATACCACAGTTATAATGTGAAGTACCCAAAATGGCCACTAGATGTCTTGTGCTAGGTTAGACTCATGGGCAAATTTTGCCCCAACGGCGCTATAGGGGGGTAACGATGGCTTGGCGCTTCTAGAGTTAAATCCTTGAAAAATACCACAGTTTGAGTATTCTGTTGATAAACTTTAAAAGTATCAGGGAACCTTACGATTCTATTCAGGTAAACAATTGTCTTTCCTTAGTGTAGACTATTGAGAAAGGAAGAAACAGACTAAAAGGTTATGAGAGCTTAGACTGAAAACAGTGTTCATAAAGCAAATTAGCAAAAAGTCAAAGGGCAGAATTCAATCAGTTGCACAGAGAGAACCCAGCAACATTGTTTCCTCTGAACAGAAAACAACTGCTCATGTACATGAAAATAGTTTTGTTTGCAAGCTGTATGGTTTTAAGATGTTGGCATCTGTATAAATATTTCTATTACCTAAAATGTATATTGTTTGCTATACAGGAAGAAATTAATTACTTTTTTTAACATAGTATAATCCATTTAGAAAACTCAACTACATTACTGATAGATACCACATTTCAGGCAGCTAAGACTAAACTTGATTAGATAAGACAACCGCATTAATCCTATTGAAGTAATTATGGTATAGTATTATTAAGGCCAGACACGGCAGGCAAAACATTGTTTTAGTATTGGTATAGTATTATTATACCATGGTATAGTATTATTAAGGCCAGACACGGCAGGCAAAACATTGTTTTAGTATTGGTATAGTATTATTATACCATGGTATAGTATTATTAAGGCCAGACACGGCAGGCAAAACATTGTTTTAGTATTGGTATAGTATTATTATACCATGGTATAGTATTATTAAGGCCAGACACGGCAGGCAAAACATTGTTTTTTCAAGTACTGGTCAATTTCGAGATTTCAGAATATTTTGCTTTCATTGCATGTCTATTTTTTAAACTAGTAGAAAGAAAACGTCCAAAATACACATTTAGGTATTTATTTTACTACGTTTTGTCGACTGATAATATACTCTATATTGCTGAGAGCAGTTATTTCAGCTTTATCAATTATCAGCTTCATTACTAAAGGAGACCATAGCTTCTGTATTAATAATGACTGTGGTATTGTTCATCATTTTAATTCAAGTTTACAGCGGCCGGTCCCTAAATCAATAGTGGGAGTTGCTTGAAAAAGATGCATTTCTGCTTCTGTCTCCCTTGATTCTTTTCATCTCTTTGATAAGATTCCACTTCACCACGAATGGAAATGCTTGGCGGAGAACATTTCCCTGAGCTTCACATTTCATTCTCCCACCTATCACTGTACCGCACAGTCCACCTGTCACCCACGTAATGAATAGTCGCAATGAATAGTGGGAGAACTTAGATAAATAAAATAAAATATTGCTTTGTCAAAATGTTCGTTTAAAGTGCTTTAACTGCCACACACGTCTTTACCTGTCAGCACAATGTCTGAAGGTGGGCTGCAGGTGTATTATCAACATATTCATCATCAGGTTGGACATAAATTATGCCCGAGACCCTTAATCTCAATTTAACACTACCTATTTTAAAACTGTCACTGCTTTATTTTTGTATTTGTTTTATTGCACCCAAAGTAATTGCATTTGAAGATAAAACACCCCAATTAAAATGCATTGCTTGCACATCAGTTGTAGTTTTTCTTTCACATCCGTTACCTTCAAACACTACATCTGAGAAAACCAACCCTTAGAACGTGAATCAGAATGAACGTAAGGCACATTTATGGTATAAAGTTTAATTCAACTGGCCGATTGGTATAGTAAAAACTGTCAAACTGGATATTTCTAAAACAACAGCACAAGTTTTTCTTAAGAAGTGTTTAAGACTGAATAGTAAAAAAATGAATAACACAGGAGCAATTAACCATAGGTGTTTTAATACAGTATTTACCTGGTTGTTACTGTATACAGGCATTTACAGTGTTTCCATTCAGTGCATGTACACCACCATTGATCTATTACACTACTGAATTATTGGCACCTTTACTAGAATTACACATTACCTTCTTATAGAAATATAGGGTCAGTGTAAGAAAATATTTAGTGTTAAATGCAAATCCATACATTTTCTGCTATTTCCATTATTATTAAGAACCCTACTCGTCAACATTCCAGATAAAGACACCATTAAACATTTTAAATGTCTTGAACGGGCAGGACCAGTGTTTTGCACAGTATACTTACTGAAACTTGGCATTTAGAGGAAGCAGCTTTCATCAGCTTTACGATTGCAACAGACACTGTTTGCAGCACATGTGCTGTCAGACGAAATAGCTTAAACGCAACGGAAATCTTAACATAAAACTTGGGATTTCACTGTAAGCTTGATTACAAGGACTATTGCTGTTTTACTGCACTTTATTGTGATTCTAGTGGGCATACTAACACAAAGCCATGGGAAGTAGGGATCCTCAAGTTATGTAGACTAAGCATCTCCGGACAAGATTTGTTTGCCCACACTGGGACAATGAGGTGATTTCGTATAATGCCAACATTAAAATATGGCCAAGACATTTATTTGTATGGACCTTTCAAAAAAAGCACCCGTCCCATACGCAAGAAACAAGATTTTCCAAACACATCAAATTGCATGCAATCTAGAGAGCAATGGGCCTCATTAACCAACTTTCTTAAGTATTCTTAAAACCCACGTACATAGGTTCATTCTTAATTTACATCCAGAATCTATGCACACTCAAGAT
This sequence comes from Novumbra hubbsi, assembly GCA_016801125.1. Classification (NCBI taxonomy): domain Eukaryota; kingdom Metazoa; phylum Chordata; class Actinopteri; order Esociformes; family Umbridae; genus Novumbra; species Novumbra hubbsi. Next base: position 108,970 of record JACXGK010000439.1, read on the forward strand.
CATAGTTTTGCACATTTGAGTGCTGGCATTTATTATAGTTTCTTAGTCATAACATTGCGTCCCAACAATAGTTTAATATTTTTCGCACATTAAGCTTTAGCTATTCACCATTAAGCGTTGTGTTAAAATGGCTAATGTTTATGATTTCCCACCACAAATCTATGAGCTGCATGTTTTTTGCCACCATTAATAGCTTACAGGCAGTGATACAAGTATATAATTACTTAATCCTAAGAATTGAGCCCATGCCAGTGAGATTGAAGACAAACTTTACACTGTCATAGCTATTTCATTTCATGGCACAACATGTGTTTGTCTTTCACACATTAATGACATTGATGCAATAACTATCGATATAGGTGATTTCCTTATGTGATTTATACGCCGTGAGTTTTTTGTATCTACACTGTATTTTCGAAGCAAGATGATTCTTTAGGTTTTCCTGTTTCATAAAAAAAATTGAAAACAATCACAATTTGTTACCATAAAGCTCTTAGGTAAGACTAAACTATGTTAGGGGAAAACTGTAAGCTTTTAGAATGATAATATGTTGTTTAATTGTTTCATACTGCATTTTTGATTTGGAATTACATTTCAAATTCAAACATGCATCTTGTTCGCGTAACAGGTTCTGTTTTCATATGACCCTGAAACCTCATGAAAACTGTTTTTATCGCGTAAGGCCTTTAGGCTTGCAACATATCAATGCCTCATTCACAAGTTTGAGATCAGTCAAAGTTAATCAGTGGGCACTTTCATTTTCAAATGACTTCTCTGCCCTTGAGGAGCCACGAGCACGCAGCTATCTGCTAAGCATGCCCAACAAAATGCAGATACGGACTTGATCTATACTGACAGACACTTAGCAAGATAATGTGTCATGCTCGCCCAGTTGATGAGCTCCGCTGACTCTGGACTTATTGAGGCGTACTAATGCTATTTACGCCTCTGATAATAGGTTGAGATATCAATCTAATGAGTTGATATACATACAATTGCATTGCCTACAACAGTGTCCTCATGGTAGAAACTTCTGGTTTCATTCACAATGTCTATCAGGCTCTTCAGAATCCACCAGCACAAGCTATTCATGTAATGAATTGCAAAGGGCTTAGGAAATGAACGTGTTTTATCAGAATAGGAGAATCACTGTCACCTGTGAAAGTCACCGGTAACATCTAAAATAGTTGATGCTGTAAAGATGGCAAAGATGGGAGATGTAGAAAAGTACTGGTCTGAAATGGGTATAATAAAGTTCTCTGTGTTTTCATATACCCCTCAGATGTATATTTGCGAAATACCAAGGCAACAGTATGCTGCGTCAAAGACAACAACTTTGTTGCAGATGCTGGCATGTTAATCATTAACTTGCTTCATGTTAGCTTAGTAAAAATACAGAATGTATGACTTAGACCATAGGGTGTTAAATTACTGATGCTATAGCCGGGAATGGATCATGCCATTGAAAGCATGAGACGTTGTCCGCATGTGTTTAATAAACTAAAAAGTTGTTTAATTAATTCCTTTCTACTCAACTATAAACCACTCACAGTGAACTTACCACGGTCTACATTTTTGTCCGAGAAAACTTAGCTACCTAGCCAGATTGACCGAGGAGATGGCCTCGATAGCAATCTAAACCGCGCATATGTCGAACCTCGTTTCGTTCATGTGAGTCAACTTGCATTCGTCGTCACCGAGAGCAATGTTACACCGTGTTGACCGGCGCACAACTCAGAATCTCAACAGGGGACTCCGGGTTGGCAGATCACGGTTCCAACTGGGTTCCGGGGCGCACAGTGACTCGCAGATCATTGGCCGAGGCCCCCGGCTCTGTCTCCCCGAGCCGTCAATAACTTTGAATCTAATTAAAACAGGCTGTGGAAGACAATCTGAAAGACAAGCCTGCCATGGGAGGAAGCGACCTGCCAGTGTACTAGCAGTGCGGAGCATTCTCATCCCCAATGACGCTAACAGGTTATCATGACCCAAAGTGTGGCTTGGTGCAGACGGAGTGTCACACGGAGTGTCAGACGGAGTGTCACACGGAGTGTCAGACGGAGTGTCAGACGGAGTGTCACACGGAGTGTCAGACGGAGTGTCAGACGGAGTGTCAGACGGAGTGTCACACGGAGTGTCACACGGAGTGTCACACGGAGTGTCACACGGAGTGTCACCACCAGTTACTTTACAGCAGCGGGAGGGTCGGCAGCTGTTGACGGTTAGAGATTGACCAGGCAGTAATCACAAGGGCCTGTACGGGCTGTGCCTGAACAGGGCGGTGGTGAGGATCCAAACGCACGACTTGAGGAAGCAACTCCTGAACTGAATCGATGTACTGATTCGTGGTGGGAACGCCAAGGAGTTGATGTGCTGATGTACAGATATATACATATATATATATATCGAGATAGCGAATAAAGGCTGGAAAGCCAAAAGCTACGTAGTAACGCAGGAGT